>VWZN01011083.1:82190-119036 GCA_013396955.1 Regulus satrapa
TTTTTTTTAATGGTGGACTGTCAGCTCAGAATGAAAGTTTTGATCATCTGAGGGATTCATAACATATTCTTCTTCTGTGGATTTGCTGTTGTCTCCATAGTCTTTCAGGATGTGGAAGTGAAAAAACAAGTTGTACAGCAAGACAAATATGAAGACTCCATCTAGAGTCAGTCTCTAGGGGCTTCTGACCTGCAGCTGAAGGAAATGAAGAAGCAGGGTTTTAGGGGATTTGTGTGGATTGCTGTCAAAACTAAGCATGAAGTTGAACCCTCAAATGCTTATACAGTCTGAGATGTGTGTGCTATGTTTTAAATATTACAGATTCTTAGGTCTTTTGCACTGTCCCACATGGTTACAGTTAACAAGGAGGAAGCATTCAGGATGTGTATGGGAATGGGCAGAGAAAGCTGGAGCTTTCTTGGTCAGTGAAAATTGAAAATGACAGATGTCTGTGATGTGATGAGACTTAAACACAGGGTACCAGGACTCATCCAACTTGGGAATTTGAAAACAACTAGCAAACTGAGTATATTTTCACAGGATACATCCCAGAGGAAGCAGTTATAAGAGAATATATTGGAGACATCTGAAAAAACCAAGGAAAACGTATAGTGATGCTTTTCACAGAAATCAGGATGACCCAGGGCTAAATGGACTGGCCTGGATTAGGGCTTGGAATCGCTGGACCTATCCAAGGCTCTCCCACTTGCCACTTTCTAGCTATAGCTTAAGCATAGTGGTATTTTCTGTCTTTGTAAAGTTCATTGCAATATTCCACAGAAAACACCCAGTTACCATTTTTAATTTCTGCAGACCAGAGACTCCTAAATTCAATTGTTTACATACATGCAGGTGGCAGCAGAAACTTTTAGCTTCCTTAATTGACAATTGATCTTTTGCAAATTTAACTATGACTCAGATTTGACATTACACTTTAATGACTCATCTTCAGTAGGAGTTGAAGCAGAAAACTGTACCATTTGTGTTTGTTTGTTTGTTCCTGTGTTAATACAGGATGGAAACTGTTCTCTATTGCTTCAGGACATTATAAATTATTGCAACATACAGCAAGGACTTTAACTAGGTTATAAAAGACAAATATTAATCCAATGGCATGCAAAAGCTGTCATAGTTATTGCCCATGTCTGAGAGGTTGAAGGAAATATTATATCATTGGTATTCTGATTTAAATATATGAAAGAAACTCCAGTAAGATTAGTATTTCATAAGGGATAAATAAAAGGCAATAGGAGTTTTCTCTTCTAAAAGGGATCACAAAATTGGATCCTTTTCACTAATTTAAAACAATGCCAAATTTTATGGTGGAGTCACTCTATGAGGAGCCCCACTTTTATCTGTCTCATGACCTGAACTTTTTTCCCCAATTATTTTCTAGTACCCATACTATTGTAAAGCACTTCTGTAGCAATAGTAGTTGAAAGAAGGAGGATTAGTGTTCAATATACTGAGTGCACTACAAACTCACATGTACACAGAATTTGTGGCCTAAGATGCTCACAGTTCAGGGTGACAGGATATGGCACTCAAAAGGGTTAACAAAACATGTACAGCAAAAGTATGGTGAGCACTACAAGTTACATCCATAATTTTCCAGTTACTGTTGTCACAGACACAGCTATTCAATGGATCTGTGTAATACAGCAGCCTCAGTAATACATCCACAAGGGGAGGGAATTTATGTTTAAAGGAACTAATATCCATAGGAGTGGAATCTAAGCTACTTTAAGTGTTTCCACAAATAGTATCACAGGGAGAATGAGCCATAGAGCACGAGATATAACAGTAACCCCTTTGGTGAACACTGGTGATTTCAACACCTAGAGGTACAAGGCCAGGGATCAGAAGAAATGAGTGGGATGTTGCCAGCTGGCCACCTTCATATCCAGTCTTCCTCAAAAACTAACAGCTACTAGCTGTGTCTTTTGCCAGACTCAAGAAGGGTAGACAAAGAAAATGGAAGACAGAGCTGATCTTAATTATTAAGAAGAGAACAGACACGCCTGAAATTTCCAGATGGGAAGTAGTTGTAAGAGAGAAGTGGAGATGTGAAACAGAGAGACACAGTCACTGAGGTCAGTGGTTGCCAGGACTGAAGCAGCACAGACAAGAGGTGAGGTAGAATCATGAGAAAACATGGCACGTGTTGCTCTAGCTGTTGGGTGTCTGTCAAAACCAGCACAAACCAAACAAGTCCTGTGGGAGCGGCTCTCTGCTTCTCCTTAGGAATTCATGACATACAGCTACTGCTAGCGGCGGCTACTTTCACAAAATATAAAATTACTCACAGGCCATTTTTCAATGTCGACTCATGTGCAATGCAGTCATTTTGGGTAAGATTTATATCAAGATCTGAGAAACTCTAAGAGATGATGACATGTTCAGAGCAGAAATGGGGAGAGGCTCCGTGAACACTCACCCAAGTCCCACACTGCTAGAGCTGCAACATTGCTCATGTGGCAACCTGGGGACCCCAGCTCCAGCAAAGCAGTAATTGACTGTAACCTACATTCCTGAAAAGATGGCTCTGCCTTCTCCTGCTGTGCACACCTGCCTGTTGCAGGTTTTCCTCCGCCGGCACTCACCGTCTGTGATTCCCTCCCGGCGATGAGGCAAAGGGGGCTGCTCCAAACGTCCGCCCTTGTGTTTTTTCGTGGGCCTTGGCCTCTGACCCTGATTGACAGCTCCACTGGTGTTGCTGTCAGTAGAAAAAGGACTGCCTGGCCGAGGTCTCTGAGAGGAAGAATATGCTTTGCCTAAAGAAAAGAAACAAAACAAAACAAAAAATAAAAAAGAAAAAAAGAAAAAAAAAATAAACCAGATGAAAAAATGTTATTGCCTTGAAATGGGCTGTTCCATTAATGTCTGCTCCAAAACATTAAATCAGGTCTAATTCTCAGAGGCAGGCAAGTGTCCCCTCAAGCTGCCCACTGACAACAACTGCTTTAAGACACACCACAACAAGTGAAGTAGAGAAACTTGGCAGTCTTTTGTCTTTAACTTTTATAATTAAAATTACTCCATCTGTTGCGATAAAACTACTGTATGCCATGTAACTCCTACCTGCTCTGTGTGCTGAACAGATGTGTCATAACAACTCCTCAGCCTTGAACAGGGAAGGAAAACAGTTCAGCAATCATATCAAATTTATCTCCTCCTGCCTTCCACTTTCATATTTTCTGAGCCAGATTCTCGTTTTAGGGGCTCCCATATGCGCAGTATATCTGGAGTAACTCCAGCGAGATAAACACAACTGATTTTGCAAGCTATGTAGCATTGTAGCACTGTATACTTACGGGCTCTCTTTTCCTCAAGAAATAAAAATGGGGGTATATTTAGGTGCTAAAATTTTCCAGTTAATTTTCAGTACTTTTATTTGTTAAAAAAATTATATTCTGATCTCATATTTATTTATATTTTTTGTATCTGTTGTGTATATATATATATATATATATATATATATATATATGCTATTCAAGTGATATGATTTCTCTTAAGGAAATATCTTTGATGCTGTTCTATGGAGCAGACGATTAAAAGCATTGGACTTTAAAGACCACAGTTAATTTACTGCATTCACTTCTTCTTATTCTTATATTTTTATTCTGTTAAGTATACTTAATATTTAATTACAATTGATGAAAACTAAAAATCCTCATATTTTACTTTCTTTTGTTCATGTGTATGTTGTTCCTGTGACATACACATGAATAAAATTTTAGAGATGTTACCATCTTAATTAATTTAGAATTGGTAATTAAATTTCTTACATATTTTAATGCTATCTGCAGTGAAAAATGCATAAACCTCTGTTCTTTCAGTGCTGCTCTAGACCCAAATGGTCTAAGAGATGATAGAAAGAGACAAAATGGATGATTGCTGTTGATTGGTGTTTTTCTGGTCAATTTAGCCCATGATAGGAAGGAGGTCTTTTCATTCTCTGGTTAACTTAGACTGTGCTACCCTGCAGTAAGATATGTTTTCTAGTAAAACCTTCCAACAGATGTGCTTACTTCCAACATGCTGTCGATACAACGTGATCTAGAAAAGCCTAACTGGAAGTAATATGCAACTCAGCATCCTATTTGAAACATTTTTAGTGCCAAGAGGGCACTAGCCATAGTTTCTCTAACATGTTTCACATTAACACATACATGGTAGGATAATAGCTCACTATTTGACTTCAGAGATTTTGTGACTGTCTCAGGCTTGATCCTCTACCTTCTGACTGTTGTGCACCCTGAAGAGGGCACTGCTCTCAGGCAGGCTTGTTCCCAGCTGCACATCTCTGCTAGCTATCAGAGCTTACTACATTTGAAGCCCTCATTTGGACATTCCCTAATCCTTCTCTACAAAAAAATGAACCCCAAAAAACCACAACAAAACAAAAACCAACCAACAAAAAAAAAAAAAAAAAAAAAAAAAAAAAAAAAAAAAGAGAAAAAAAAGAAAAAAACAACCAACCAAAAACACCCCCCAAAACCCCAATTGAAATTGGGTTACAGAACACCCACCCAAGCAGCTAATTCTGGAGCTGGGAGAAAGCAAGGAATAGGCATTTGGGAACATTAACCTCTATAGCTGGCACAGCTGCAGCCAGACAAAGACAAGTGATCAAGCCCTTGTTTCATGGATAAGGAAAACACAGCAGATGAACACAGACAAAGTATTAAAATTTCATTTTAAAATAAAAATAAAAAAAGACTCCTTATGCAAAGAAATTCAGATGTGAGCCTGAAATTCCATCCCAGCTCACAGCATGCTGCACAGATGTTTTGCAGAAATAAACTCGCAACATGCAACTAGTGAGTGCAGGACGCAGATTCTTCACACTTACTCTTTTGACTAAAGAAATGTGATTATTCATTCAGAATGCTGGTTTTAAAAAGAAATAAACACCAAACATTCTCTGTTATGCCTTCATGAAAACGAGGCAAAATAAAAAGCACTGACCTAAATCATACATGGGGCAAGCACAAATGATATGCAGACTCCCAGAGCACACTTTTCAGTGCACTTGATAACTGATTACAGCATCTCGTATCTGTATGTAGCCCTTCCAGTAAGAACTGCTGAGCAGTGTCAGACTTTCTGCAGCAGATTTAGTGTTTAAGTGGAGACAAGAACGAATCCACTAATTCTTGATTTAATTTCCCAAGGGTGTTAAAAAGGAAAGCTGTTTGAACTTCATGGCAAATCACATGATGGCTTCTGGAAACTGGAATCAAAGTGTCTGGCAGGAGAGACACATTGCATCTGGATTCACCAGTGCCTCTCATGCTTGGCAATCAAACATTCCCACATGAGGCTATCAAGCTGGACATCTCCTTTAGTATCTACCGCTGAGATTATTTCACAGCTGTTCTAAATGGCTGAAAATGACTGTCCAGACTGCAGCGAAATAAAGAGTCAGGATCTTCAGGCTCCCTTCAGAGCACTGAGCAGGATAACACCACTGCTTCTGCACTGCCAGACACCGTGCTGCACTCTGGGGGCTGCTGTGCTGCAGCAGGGCTGTAACAAGGGTGTCTGGCAGAGCCACCCTGCCCTGCGAGGTGACAAGTCCTAGTGACACTGCAGGGAGCACGGGGAGCACTTCCATTTGCTGAAGTTTCTGTGAAGAAAAAAAGGGATGGCTTTTTGTTTACATGCAGGTTTTTATTTTATTTCCATTTTGCCTGCTGGATCATTAAGAGACTAAGAGGGTAATAATCATAAAGACTCTACCACAACTGCTGGATCCTTTTTTGTACCCTATGTTCGAATGTTCTATCTGAGGAATTACACACATACTCACTTTAAGTGCATTTCTGACCTAATCAAGCTAGAAAAATACAACTGACAAGGGGACTCATCCTTTCCTTGCAGTTTTCATTCACATAGCTACAATAAAAAGAATCATATTTATTCTAAAGTGTCTCTGTCTGTGTGTCCATTTACTTTTGTTATGAGTGTGTTTGTGGTGGAAACTGCACTTCTCAAAGGTTTGATACAAGTGACAGTAATTTTGGTGAATCTTTGCATTAACTTTTAATGGAGCAAACACCACCAAAAAAAAAAGGGCTGATAAAGATTTGCTCCTTTCATTAAGAACCTGGAAGCCTCTTCAAGGAAAACAGTATATTTTAAGTTATGGTTTGACCAGATGTGTCCACACTGACTAAATTAAGGTTTACATGAGTTGGTTTTTTTGGGTTTTTTTTTTGTTTTTGTTTTCTGTTTGTTTGATTGGTTTTTTTGTTTGTTTTTGTTTTTGTTTTGTTTTTTAAAGACAGATTTACTCAATTTTCCATGAATAGGAAGAAAAAAACAAGGACTTCAACTGTGGTGAAATAATCTTTTAAAGATGACTATATCTGATCAAAGCCAGGGGTAAAAGTCCCAGTGATTTGAAAACAGCTGGATTTTAGTAAATAATTTTTTAAAATTTAGTATTTACTCATAAAGTCTTTCCTTTATTCCTAATGTTCCTAAAAGGCAGTCTTTGCCATGAAGTTACTGCATGCAGAAAACCTACAGTTTTCAGCCCTAACATGTGAGACTTTCTCTTAAATGCACACACATTACTGAAGAAGAGACTTCATACCAGACTAATAGTCTAAAAATTTTAAATGATGGAAATATTATGGAATCTGTCATCCAGATTTAACTGAGGAAGCATAACAAAAAATATGACCCAAGTTCATACCCTGCTATTAGATTTGTGGATTTAAATAATTAGTTATTGTTGCTATTTTGACAAGATTAATGAAATGAAAATGTATCCATTTTTTTACCAAAGATAATATTTATTTATAGTTTTAATAGAAATAAAAATTATGTAGCTTTAAAAATAAGAACTCAAATATATTTAGTTTTCATTAATTAGTTTGAATAGATTGGCTGTTTTCAAATGTAATATCCACTTTACCTGTGTTACATTTTACTTGGCAGATTCAGTTGGCATAACCAAAATTAAATGTTATCAAAGTATCTTAACTTACTGAATTAAGGATTTTAAAAATCAGTTATTAATTAAGTTTTAAACAGTTTCTATTGTTAACAATCAAAGCATACCAATTCACCCCATGCTCAGAAGAACTTCACAGAAAAATAGGCTTTTGCAAAATGAAATGCAACAGAAGAGCAGGGATGGAGATTTTAGTTTAAACATGACGTTCATCACTAGAAACAGGAATGATTGTGAGGAAATTTTTCAGAAAATGAAATCATCAAAGGCTGCAAGGCAGAATTAGTAATCTCTTCACCGAAATATTAAATGAGGATATGTCAGTAAATCTAGAGCAGAGTCAGCACTGAGGGGAGATGCAGCAGACCAAAAGTGCACATTAAAAGCTTGTGCTATTTACTACTTCAAATCACGAAAATGAAACATAATGCAAGGTTTCATTTAAAATATATTGTTAAAGTATCCCCATCCACCTTATCCCATGCATGTTAGAGAAGTGTGAGACGCAGTTTCCCTGAGAGAAGGATAGGCAGAGACACCCTTCATGCAGAAAGCATCAACTTTGAGTCTACAAACCTGTTCTTGTCAGGCTGGTTCCATCCAGCCTAAACCCAGCTTTATCTGCTGCTGCAACCAGTGCTTGTGCAAAAGTGCCGCTGGTAAAGATGGAGTCATCTGAGGAGCTACCTACACTAGATCTATGACTAGAAAAGTTACGGTCCTCATCAGACGCAGAACCCCATCCATTTACCATTGAACCTAAAAACAAATGTAGGGGGCTAGTGAGTGGTGCACATTCGATATTCTTTGTTCATCTAAAGCTTACAGACCCACTTAATATGTCCTTTCTCAACAGGAAATCCAAAATTCATTTGACAGAGCTTGGTACAGAGGAGCAATATTAGTTTAAAGCTTATTGTGTCCTTTCACAACACAAACCCCAAAGTTTATCTGACAGTTCGGTAAAAGAGCATTATGAGAGCTAGGCCGGAGTTCATTTGTAACTTACTCCACATAGCTTTGCTCCTTAAACAAAATAATACATATTCTCTACAAATGCAAAGGTTCCACAGAAAATTCTTTTGAAAATTAATGTTTTGTTTTTTTTTTTCCTGTGATTGAACTGGATGTAGTTGGTTTTGTTATTTTTGTTTTACTTGACTTGTTACAAATCAGTATGTAGTTTGACATTTGCCAAACCAAGTCTTCATTTTGGACTGCATATACATAAGTCTCAGCAGATATGGTTAAAGTCAGACCCGGTCTTCAAGAGGTATTCTGAACAAGACTGGCACCATGTAATTTTGTCAATCAAAACCTTAAAATAAATGAGCAGTTTTAACAGCCTGAAAATAGCTCATCTAAAGTGGTTCACTCTAGTGGATAAAAGTAACTTTTTTTAAAGGTTATAAATAATTAAGATTCAAGAGCAGAGAAAATATATGCTCGGATTTAACACTGAGTCAGTTGCTAGACTACTGTTGGCCTCATGGTACCTTCTAACTATGGATTACCACCACTGGAGGAGAGGAAGGTGATGACAACATCATAGAAATGCAGTCAGAAAACAAGATATCAGAAAAACCTAATGAAAGAAATATAGAAATCATGACAAAACTAAAATATAAAGAGCAAAACAGAGAAGGAAGGATAAATCTTATTGGCTCTTTGCTTATATTTTCTTTTACTTTTTTCCAAAGCATGAATCAAGCATCAATCAGATACCAAACAATTTCAAGAGCTATTGCTCGATTCCATTTTTTTTTCTTTTTCTGTTTCTTTCAGGGTTTCAGATGGAGGTGGTGGCATTCTGTACTTTTAAAATGTCCCAGGGTCATTCTACACCATGCAGTGGAGCAGGAGGCAAAGGGAGGAATCAGCAGCAAGTACTTTGCTCCAGGAACGGGGCAGCCCTGTTAAATGAGCTACCAAACACAGGTAAGGTGCAGAGCTACCAGAGTGCTTTTGGCACCTGAGCTGCTGCATGGCATTGCATGATGCTGTGTGGACACAGCGTGTTGCTCTGAGATAGTACAGGCACCACACCTATCTCAAAATACCTGAAATGTGCTTTTTAGCAACAGCTATATGTTGGAAAAAAAAAAAGTGCAGTGAACCTTTGAGAATCTGCAGAGACCTGGTTTTGTAAGACATGAAGACACGTGTGGAGGGATGCATTGTGGCCCTGACTTTACTCAGTTAGCAGAGCTGAATTTCTGTAAATGCACATAAAATGTGTAGCAGTACAGTAGCCTTTTATTAACCCATGTCCAAGAAAGCATTGCTGTGTTTAAAATTGTTAAGTAGTAAATCAATAATGACCTGCTTATTGGTTAATTGGTAGGCTAATTAACTAATGGTGGTGTCAAATATTAAAAATGTCCTGCAAAAATAGGTCATGAGTACAATAAATGAATCCTGGAATTCAGTAGCATGCTGCATCACAAAGCCCAAGAACAATGGATTATTTTGTGATGCTGCAGTGACCATTTAATGTCAGAGAAGTGGCAGGCTGTAATAACAAAAACTCGTGCACTCCTCAGATACAAGAAAAGAAACCAAAGAGGTCTGTGGAGGTCTGACAGGCAGAAAGGGTGTTAAGTGCAACAAAGAGTGACAGAGTTTGATTCTGCTTGCCAAAACACACAAAAAATTGTTATTTTCCAAACAGACTTGACCTAATGCAGACAGATGTGAGGGAGCCCAGATAACAGCAAGGGAAGGGGAAAACTGAATTTCCTCTGAGAAGACATTTTCTGAACTAACAATCAAAGTGCAATAGGCCATCATGAGAATGGAGAGCAAAGACACTTAGCAACAGTTATGGATGATGTATGAAAAGAGGTACTACAGATAAAACACTTCATGAAGATGTAAGAAAATGAAATGCTATAACTGAGGACATTTTCAAATAATCATTTATAGATACATTCTACAAAATATGTGAGCACAAGCTGAAACATAAAAACATAACAAGAGCTACCCGTATCAAAGGATGATACTTAGATACTATCAATTTAACATGTGCCACTAATTTCAGGGCCGAAGGGTTTAGTGCCATATATTATATTGTCTGTGTAGAGACATATAAAACCATATACAGAGCACTTTTTGTTTTCAGTGTCATGGTCCATGAGACTATGGATGTTTTAAAAGAACTTTCAATTTCTATTTGCTCACACTGCTTTGTCTATTTGTTAACCACAGCTGTTAGACAAGATACAATGCACAGGGTAATTTGGGTGTGACACTTCCAGGGTATGTGTAGGTAGCCATTTTTCATTTGCTTTGTTAATCAGTCAAAAAAAAAATCTCATTTTACATACATAATATACTGAAAATTTTCAAAAGGACAGTGTGTGAATACAGCTATTGTTCTACACACTCACAGACATACCAGTTTTTCTAAAATTACCTACATTTTTATTATCACTTTGACAGTTTTGTAGGCTAACCCTATAAAAAGCTCTGTTCCTCAACTCCTCCACATTCCCACAGACAGCAAGTATTAGCAAGGATGGGAATAGTGTGCTCTGGCGATGGATCACTCCCCCTTCCCCTCTCCTTCAGCAGCTGTTCTAGGAGGGACCTGTCATGCTGGAAGCATAGCTCTGTTCTTGCAGGGACATGAGTTTTACTGAGATATCATGACCCCACCTGGAATTCTGCAACCATTTCTGGGTCTGCATCTTTCTGGATCAAAACAGACATGGACCTGTTCAAGTATGTCCAGAGAGGAGCCATAACAATGATTAGAATGTGTTGGAACCCCTCTCCTGTGATGACAAGCTGAGACAACTGGGATTGTTCCCTGCAGTCTGGAGAATAAAGGGCTCTGGGGAGGCCTTCCTGCAGCATTTCAATATATACAGTGGGATCATTACAAAGACAGAAGGAGGCTTTCTGACAAGGCCTGAAGTGACAGGACAAGAAGTAATATTTTCAAACTGAGAGAAGGTTTAGATTATATGTAAGGAAGAAATTCTTTACAGTGAGGGTGGCAAGGCACTGGAACAAGTTGCCCAGAGAGGCTGTGGATGTCCCAATCTTGGAAGTGTTCAAGGTCAAGCTGGATGGGGTATGGTACTAGACCAGCAACCTGGTACAGTAGAAAGTGTCCCTGTCTGTGGTAGAGGGGGTTGGAATGAGACGAAAGTCTCATTAAAAGTCTCTCCTAGTCCAAACCATTCTATGTTACTTCTGGTTGCTGGAAGTAACATAGAATGTTATTTCTTCTATATAGAAACTAATTCTAACTGCTGAAGTCAGCAAAATACTCTGAGACATGTAAAGCACTCACAGCTTTGTGTGACCAGGACCTAAGGTGAAATCTCTGCATTACTTCTACTGATTCCTGAGCTATTCAGTTTCCCTGCATAAACAATTTCTTTTCCCCAGCAAAACCTGCAGCAGTAAATCCCGTTTTGCTCTGACCTGCAGAGGTGTAGACATTGCTCAGAAGGCATGTGAGTGCTGGAGCCCAGCCCGGGCACCTCAGGCCACCACACAGCTGTGTTAACATAGCACACGTGGTGATTGCTTGTTTAAAGGCATCCACTGGCCTCTTGCTTTCCAAATCAGATGCACATTTGCTTTTCTCTGAATAAAGGCAGAATAAGAGATGCTGACGTTCCTTTCAGATCAACTGTGCATTTTGAAATGGGATGAAACAGGCTTTTAGTGTCTCCTTTACATGCAGCTCACTATGTGTTTTCCAAAGAGCACATTTGAGTTTTTACGCTTTCTGGCAACTGTAAATTTTACTCTTGCTGACAGCAGCAGTAAATGCTTTATGCAGAACAAAATCAGCTCTGTGAAAAGTTGAACTCTGTTTTCTTGCTTCATAAAATATCTCTTGGTGCTAATGCAAACAGAAAGCTTCTTTGCTCTCAGGGAAAGGTGAGGGGAACAGAGGTGCCAGCTTCCAGTAAACTGCATGCTACTGCTTTTAGTGGCATTTTGCTGGCAATAAAAATGCTATATTTCTTTGTAAAGTGTACTGTTGCTTTACTTAAAAATAATAATAAAAAAATGCTTAATGCACCTGTGAAATAAAAGCTGCTCAGAACAAACCTGGTACTTCTGAGAATTCCATTAGATGCTTTTCTGCATCTGCCAAGCTCTATGTTCTTCCTTCATGTATTTTCCTTTACAAGACCATCCAGCACATATTAATGTTAAGCTCCTGCTCCTCTGCAGTTTTGTAATGGAACAGAGATAGACTGCTTAGGTTTCTGAAGTGTGGGTGACATCCTTGGGGACTGATGCTACTTCAGTTGAAATAAGTTTTAGATTTATTTTAGCCTTTGTACAGGAGAAAGATATCTTGGATATGTCTGACAACTGTCATGATTAGGCAGAAAGAATGTCCCCTGATTTTGGTGGAAGTGATGGAATAGAAGAGGCAATAGCCATTGTACCATCAAAATAAGGAAGAATAATAGAAGTGTTTGAATGCAGTATCTAAATATGATCACATTTCCAAAAACTACACTTTGTTTTTCACTTGCCTCCACCATAAATGCCCATATTTTTAAATGTGTACACCTGGAATACACCTCTAAGTTTTAAATGTTTTATTTTTGGGCAAAAAACACTTAAAAAAAAGGACCACAAAACCATACGTAGCTATTCAGCACTTCACAGGTCAAATGATAATTAATGACCTTCATAAACATCTAATGAAAAATGAATTTATGTCACTTAGCCAAATTTATTTCTGTTTGCATTCCATCCTTCTAGATTTTTTTGGTTTCCATATTGCTGAAAGGCACAAAAAAATCTCAAATTTATTCAAGCTGTTAGAAAAGAAATGCACACAGAACATTAAGTAGTTGCTCAAATGTTGCTGAGCAGTAAAATACTATGATAAAGTGGCAACTTGCTGTGTCTCTATTACTTCTTCAGCACTAAAATTAATTTATGATCAGTCATCAATTCATTTACATGTCATTTTATGCTAAATGTATCGTTGCTGATGAATGCATATCCCTAGATCCATTAAGCTAGAGTAAAGTCTGTGCTTTATAATATGACCCTGCTAATTGTTGCATTACCATTTTTATGAGATACAAAAAGTAGCAGTTTCCTATCTTCTGAGCACATATTTAATCCGTGAAGCACATTCTTCCTATTAAATGCAATCTGTCTAACTGCTTATAAAATAGAATCTTTTGCAATAGGTATCCCTAAGCAAATCAATACAAATATTGAGCTCTGCCACGGTAAAATATAGCTCATGAAAATTATATTGTGCAGTTTTTGAGAATTATTCCATTTATGCTTAGATATAGTGAATGTACATCTTTTTCCATACAGACAGTGATCAGTGAGTCTTTTAATCAAGACCAAAACAGGTAAATAAGGGATATTTTTCCTTGCTGAGCTACACAATCTACAGAGATTTTTATAATTTATATCTATATAATTCTATTGAAAAAAAAATTGCTATGCATTTGTTGAGGCACTGTTTACAAGAATATTTCTCTGTTTATATCAGTTTGTATCAGTTAGGTAAAAGAAGTCCTGCTCTTATTTCCATACTAGTTAATGAGTCAAACTGTCTTCAGTCAAAATGCACCAGGACTGAAGATACAATAGCTCTTACTACCAGCTTCACTGGTGCTACAGGAGGAGGAAGACATAAGGAGAGGGCAAAGAAAACCCCCAAATCATAATATTTTAACCTGAAGAAACCTAGGCTTGCTCTTAGTGATTTCAGTGAGAAGCAAATTAATTTCTTCTACAGTCATCATATGAAATTAATTAAGTCTGTTAAAGTAGAATAATGCAACAGACTCATTGTGGCCATTCATGCCATAACTCTGCACAGAAATCATTATAAAGGCAAACATTAAACATAAGAGAAAGAAAAAATATATTTCAATTTGTCTCTGAAAGCAAAAAATAACCATAAATAATCATGAATTAAAAGTCATGTGAAGCAAAAATTTTTACCAGGGTTTTTTTTGTTCTTTCTTTCTATTTTTTTTTTTTTTCTTTTCTTTTAATAAAAGCAGATTCAGTGACCCAATATCCTAACAAACCATACTGGGAAAGAAGCAAAACCTTGGCTTTAATTTCCTATTACATCCCACAAACGTGCAAATCTAAACCTCCCTCCTTAAATTCTCTTTGTGATATCTGGGGAATGTTAAGATACAGTTCCTGTGAACTCCTCCTTTCTTTTCACTGTATTATACATGTCAACATTATGTCTCTGCCACCTGCAAAGAGAGAAGCTTAATAGCGCAGATTAAATCCTTGTCTGGATCTTCAGTTAGCTGTGACTAAAACTAAAGGGCCTGGAAGACAACTTGACTTTTACACAGTTTAAAGGAGCAGCACCATGGCGTCAGAAGGATTCAGTAGTTTGCGCTTTGGCTCACACAGTGCTTCCCCTCAGAGAATCCCACATTTGGCACTGCAGGAAATCCTTGTTCTCAGCTCAGCCATGAAGAGCAAAGCCCCATTTCAGCCTAAGAGTGGGTATCTTCGAGGCATTTCTGAGGCTTGCTAACACTACAGGGTGAGCAACCTCGGCTTGCTCCCTCCATAGCAACTCTGTTTGGAGGAGGAAGTCTGGACCAAGAGATGTCAATTTAGATTTCTCACAAACACTGAACTCCCAGGGCACTTCAGAATGAACAGAAATATTGCTTCATCTGGGTCAGCTGTTCTAATTTGCCTTCATTTTCAAATACGTTTAGAGAAGTGAAAACGTGATCTATAAATTGCTAGCAAAATGATGGCTGAAGTCACCAAGGCCTCTGAAAAGAAGTAGCTTATATATTCTCAGCACAAGAAAGAACAATTTAGTTGTTCTACAGTATTTTAAAAGCAATCAAATTGAAGAATGAGAAACAGCTTGGGAACAACTGAAGCAATTTGCTATACACTCCTTAACGCTATCAAGCACAGCCTACAAGAGAAACAGATTTTAAAAAAATTAAATTCACTTTTTAAAAAGAAAATTTGCCCAAATATAATAGCCACCCTTAGAAAAAAAACCCCAAAAAACAAGCCAAATAAGCTCTTCTAAAATCAAGCATTTACCCATATAGTAACTGAGGAAAACAGAAGTAGTTTTGTTATTTGGAGATTTTGCTATCTTACAGACCCTTTAGGCTAACAGTCTGGGTGTACTTCTGTAAGGCTATAATTCCTTAATTAAGTCAGTCTAAATGTTGGCTAAGTACTATAGGTGCAATCTATAATTTTGCTCCCGTTACAGCTGCACATTCCCTTCCTTCAGTGCCAGCACACACCTTGCCGTGCAGTGAACCAGAGTAAGGAATAGATCCAGCTAGTTGTTAAATAAGTTTAATAAAAAGCAATCGAAAAACCTTAATTTTCAGCTGGGTGAGGCCACATGAAGTAAGTAGTGGTGATGAAGGGAAGAGTATTTAGATCACCTTAAGTATATTCCCAGTCTACATTATCAAGTTCTGCCCAATTTCTTCCAAAATAGCAAGAAGCCTTCAATAATCCAATAATTAGACATTTAACCCTTCAAAAATTTAAAAAAAAAAATTAAAATATTAAACAAGCTTTAAGATCATTCATAAAAGTATAAATTTTAATGAGCACTAAAGTTTCAAATTGGAACAGGAATACAACTATTCCTTATTTGCTCTAGGGAGGGTGGTCCAAACTACTAGGTGAAGGTGCAAATGTGGAAACATTAATTTTCTGATTTACAGATACATAAGCATTGCCATATTAATATATACCAAATGAAAAATGTATACTAACCTGGCTTTTAAAATTTATTTATTGCTGTTTTACCAGTGCAAAACTTGTAGTGAATTGCATACAGAAAGGCTTCTGAGCCAGTAGTGAGATATGCAAAAATATGCAGAATTATAGCCTGAAGGAGATTACATAAGAAATTCAAGCAAAGTCAGTTAACATACTCATGTACTAAAAGTTAACCTTCTCAATTCAGGGATTTAAACTTTAACTCTATGGCCTTCAGTTGCATCTGGATTTCACATTGCAGCAGCAGAAAGACAATTCTTAAATCTTAATTAGATTGGCAAGCAGCCTGGCTCTAGGGTGAAAGAAAACCTGGAAGGTGGGATTAAGCTACACACTATTTCATTCAACAAGGGAAAGGAAGAAAATGGTAGGTATTGATACTCTTATTCCTGCAGTGTTTTCAGAATAGCAATCTTGAAGTATGAGTGCAAAAGCCTTGGAATTTCAGAGGTTTAGACAAAGAAGGAATTCAGTGGTGCTATGGTAGGAAGTTGTTTTGAACAAGTCTCCCTTAAGGTAAAACCAATAATCAAAATGATCATCTGTTGAGATCAAAAACTGAAGCAGCACCCACTAAGACTGTGTCATTGGGGATATTTGGGTATCCAGCACACCTTCACATTATGGACACAGTACATTATATAGAGGCCCTGTTTCAACCTCAAGAGAACTACAGTGATGCTTACAAAAAGTATACAATGTCCATATAAATTCCATGTTTTTAAGAAACAAGGGCTTTCACTGTGTGTATTTCAACAACAGAAATTTAATTCATTCAGATTCCATGCATTAGTTTATTATAGCAGGCCTTTCTAGGTCCCCTTTGATCATGATGTAGCTTTCGAAGGCATGCAAAGGACAGGAAGAAATGAGGGAAAGGAGAATCTGAATTATTAAACAGATTTTCTAAAAGGGAACAATTACTAAATTCAGCAATACTAAGTATTTTCAAATACACATTTTCCTACATAAATGTTGTATTTACTCTAGAAATAAATCTGCCTATTTAGCTACGCTTACTCTGAAGTCTTTAACTTGTGTTCATCTGGGAAAGCATTTGCCCAGCAGAATATCTAAAAGTGCTTTAAGATGTCATTCTTATGCTGTTCCTGATTTATGAAATATATATTGCTAAGCTGAGGTCTTCCTCCTCCTTTTTATGTAACTGCCTTGCTTCTCTAATAGAATGAACCTTTCATGAAAGCTAGGATATAACTGAATTTTCTTTCAAGTCTTTAAAGCTTTTTAAAATTCATTAATTTCCTTATCATTCTGCAGCAAAGCAAAGTATTTCCAAATCCTTCTTTAACTTTAGTGTTTAGTATTAACATTTTATATGTTGCAGAAATCGAGTAGAATAAATTTTCACTTAGAAAGTGTCCAAATGGTGATGTATTTTACTGGTAGTAACAAGTTGGTGTCGCTGTGTTTGATTACCTGTCACAGAGCTGTCTAGATTGTCCATACTGGAGCCTGGAGTATGCTCTAGACCTCTTAGTGGCCTACTGATTTCTACAGTTTCTTCTTCAATATCATCCTCATCATCATCATCATCATCTGGAACATCTGTTTCCAAATCTGAAATGAGGTTTCCAGATACGTATCCTAGGGGAGGAACTGGAGCCTGAGGAGGTTGTGTATTGCTTTGGATGTGCCTACACAAACAAACAGGAAAAGTTATCAGAATGGATGAGACTTTGCAGCCCACGGTCAATAAAACACAAACCTGTCAACAAGACCTGAAGCAGATTTACAATATGTCCTTGGTTAGGCCAAACTCAAGAAAATGCAATTCAGTTATTCACTGCAGGTTCTAATAACAGAGTGTTTGCACACTTTCCAGTCCCAAATAAAAAGAATAAACATAAAATCCTCTAGGATGGGGAAAGTCAGGATTGTCTTCTCACAGATGAAGAGTGATTGACACAGAGGCTACATAAATCAGGTAGGAAACCCATGGAAAAGCACAGTTCTGAATCCCAGCTGAGCATATAAGTGTCTCACCCAATATTCCCTCTTGCAAATCACACACTGAACCAAAGTTAAATCTCACTCCTTTCGCTTAGGCAGATGCAGTGCCTGAAGCAAAAGTCACCCGAAAGAGGAGGGAATGTCCAGTAGGACAGAAGAAATTTTCAAGTCCAATGAACGCATCATCAACGAGGACTTTTTATTTTGCTTTATTCCAGGAAGTTTAATTGATTTAATTGCAGCAGTATTAGGGCATGCATGTGTGAAATTACTGCACACAGCAATCGCATAAAACAAAAACCAAAAAGAAACCAAAAAAAAAGCAGCCAAAAAAGCACCCATGGGATAGCTAAAAGGCCAAAGGTAAGCATGGGATTCAGTATTTGATTTTTCTGGTCTCTGAGAGAAAAGAACAGCATCAGCTTGCAGAGCAGCATTCCCCACACAGCAAAACAGGTACACAGCAAGCTGTGCCAGGGGAGCCAGGCATGACTGGCCTTGGCACAAGAGCATACACCACACTTGAAATTGCTAACTTAGGCACGTGGGAATCCTTGGGTGGCTCTACATGAGGTGCCATGACCTGATTTGAATCGGCAGCACTCTGGATGGGATCCAGGATTCTGCTGGTCTCTTCCTTGGACAACAGTAAAACTGAAGAAATTACAATTGTCACCTGTTTGGCTCCCAGCTATAATACATTTTCAGTGGAAACTTTGTGCTGAATTATTGCCTATATGAATGAATTCTCTTTATTCAGTGAGCCTCCTTTTTATTTTCATAACGCAAATCTGTCAGCTATGAGAATGTCATGGTAAATGTTATGTACCACTGACAATTTTCTCCACCTCAGTGTAGGTTTTAACTTATTGCTTATTCTGAATCTAATTTCCAGAACAAGTGCTTCCTTTCTGACATGCAACGCCCTTCTGATTAACAGTTATTGAACACCTTTCTGCCTGGACACCAGGTTTTTAGTGCTCTATGCAGTGTTCAAAACACTGGGGCACTAAAGGGCACTACCATCTAACTAACCCTCAATAAACAGTGTGATTAGCTCCTAATCAAGCAAAATGCTTAAGTATATATTTAATGTTAAGCATGTGATAGAACAATTGAAGTCAATTTCTCACGTACTCATAGTTAAGCATATATTTAAGTGATTTGCTGGATCACGGCCATAATGATTATGTACTTTTCCTGTAATCTCTAATGGGCTCTTTCTTAAATTCCTAGTTGGCTGATGTCTGTATTTCTCAGTTGCTACTCCCACAATAACCTATCTGACAGGTTTCATTTTGCTGTTTAGTTTCCCATCTCTACAATGGACAGGTTAACTTTGTGAAAAGAAGACTAAAAAATATTCCTTCCCAGTCACAATGGAGGACTTTCTACCAACTTTGACTAGCATGGTACATATCCAGCCAAAAAACAAAAATATATTTAAAAATTCCATATAATAAAAATCACTTGTATGAAAATATCACCCTCGGCATTTAGCCCGATACACAAAAGGTATGAAAAAAAAGGTTATGTCCTTGTTTTGTTTTGGTTTTGGAGTTTCAGGCTCAATTACTGTGACTTCACACGAGTGACATTAAAATCTGTATAATCCTAAGCACATTATAAAACTTCCCAATCAATTTTAATTTCTCCAAAAAGGGAGCAAGACCTTTCCTGCCAGCTGCACGAGGCTTTGGTGCAGCGTCCTGCTCCATTATCCATGCCTGGACTGGTTTGGAGGTTTGGAGGACGTAGGAAGGGTAACAGCTGCACAATGCAGCAGCGACTGCCTGTGCTGGCAGGGTGTGCATCTGTGTGCTGGCTCAGAAGCTAGTACCTTCAACAGGCCAGGTCTAGCTGCTGCCTGGGATTTGGGTCTGTCCCACAGGCAGGCTGGGGTCGGTGCTTGGCAGCGCAGCGCTGCAGCGGGACCAAGGTACCCTGTTGATTGAGTGCAGATTGCAGACAAGCCCCGAGGCTTCCACAGTGTCCAGGGAAAACAGCTGGCTTTGGTTTGGCACCGCCTGCCTACCTGCCTGATGTATTTATGGGAGCTCAGGCTGAATAACTTTGTGGCTTTATTTACCAGGGAAAAAAGGCTGCTCCTCTGCTGGCAGTGTGCCATTCAGTAACTAGCTCTGCTCCGCTCCGCTGAGAGTCGTGGGCTTTGTCTGGGTAGAAGAGTTGTAAAAGGACAACTGCTGCTCAGGGAACATCCAGGAAGCAACTGACCTTCACCATATCCCCAGCCTGGTGCAGTTGACAAGTTCTTTTTAAGTCCCTGAAGAGATTGCTTCTGTTTGTTTTGCAGGGGAAATGTTACTGTGGTATTTGCTTGCTCTTCCTTTAAATAGGCATAAAGCACTCTAAACAGCAGATCCATCCTGTAAATACTAACAACTTGCTTTCTGCTGTTTCTGGGTTTTTCCTATGAATCAGAAATTTTCATGGGAGTTCAAAGTACAGAGATGCAAATACTTCATTCTCATGTGACACAGTGTAAAAGCTGCCACATTGCTATTTCAAGAGACTATCATTATTTTTAATCAAGAGTTTAGAATCTTATTATTTTTGAAAATCCTAAAAAATTCGTGTCTTCTGCTAGCCAGAAAAAGCGAGCACTCTCACTGTATAAAAGCTGTCAGGAGGTGGGTATTAACTACTTAGCTGAACATGTGCAAAATTTTGGAAGAATACTTTTTTTATGTGTTTTTAGATAAAATTAAGCATATTACCAAGTATTATGATTAAAATGCACACATGGATGAGTAAGGCCTTCCAGCTGTGGGTAGCGTTTTTCTATTTCTTCTTCTATTTACTTCTTTGGAAACATAATTGAAATGCTGTCAAACACAGTCATTATTTGTGTCAAAAAATAATGTAAAGTAGCTGTTATTATGATTATGATTATTATTTCCCTGATCACAGGTGACCCCTTCAAACATTTACCATGTCTGCTTTGCTATATCAAACTGGTAAGCCCTTGTTAACTCATCAAGGTGAGCCTGAAGCATTGGCTGCATCTCCTCTCGTGGGGAAGGCGTGAGGGTTGCAGTCGACTGCTGCCCAAAGGAGATGGCAGGAGATGAAGCTACTCCCCGGACAGGAGGTGTGGGGACACGATCATCATCTTCTTCAAGCTCATCCTCCATGCCCTGATGCAGGTAGGTCTGAACTGGCAAAGGTGGACACCAACCATCACTGTCATATCTAAAATAAAAACCAAATAAACTTAGTGTATATCAAAACTCATCTCTGCCGCACAGTAGAGGGTGTAGAGGGTTTACAGGATTCCTGCTACAGCTGGAAACTTTGCACACAGTGTGAGTTCTAAAATTTAATGAAAATAGGGTCATAATTTCTTAGATTGTCCTGAGTCTGTTTAATTCTTCCCAGAACAGCTAAGCAACTTGAACAAGATATGCAACAGAAAAATTACTGACCCATTATCACATTTGTTAATAGTGATTAGATAATATTACACCACAATCAACAACAAAAATTAACTAACTCACTTCCAGGATCATTAATGTAGGAGAATGAATATTGACCTGGACATGAAAATAGCAGAATGAAAAACGTAGAGCAAGCTTTATGTAGTAGCACTTATGAACTTATTTCATAAAATCTTAGAAAAAGCTGAGTTGAAAGGGACCCAAGATCATAAAGTCCAACTCCTGGCACTCCACAGCACCATACCCAAGAGTCACACCATGAGCCCAAGAACATTATCCACTTCCATCCTCCCCTTTGTCTGTCTATAAACATCTGTTACCATCTGTTTCTGGTTTGGGGCTTAAATAAAAAACTACACTTCCTCATAAATCCTGTTCTTGCCACCCTGTACATGGGTATCTCCTGTGATGTGCAATACATTCATGTCACAGCAGCACTGACCCCAAGCATATGCTGTGTCACAGAACCAGCTGATAAGGTACATTAGCACACATGTTGACAGCTCTGCCAGCACCCCACGTCCTAACCAATCTGTACTGGGACTTACCTAGACCATGCTGCATTTCTGAATACTTTCAACATGCCTGCCCAAAGTAGATTGAAATATTAACCACTATGAATATTCTTGAATATCAAATTCTTCTCTCTTCAGACATAAAGGGTGTCCTTGTAGGAGTCTGTCTTTTTTGTTGCTTTATACCAAAGGTGTAAGGGGTGGTGCTATATCTGATTAGGGCTAGAAACAAAAGCTTTATATTTTATTACCACCTCTCATGCAAGTTTTGCCAGCAAGTAAATTCTTTTCAGTGTCTGTACTCATCAGAGAACCTTTCAATTCAGTGTTTTATTATCCTGAGATGTTGTCCCTTAGAGACTCTGCCATCATTCCAGGTGGATGTGCCTTAGTGACTGTGGTCATTCCCTGTGCATTATTTCCCTAGAGTAATTCCCTAATCTGAACATAACTTCAGTTGTATGCACTTTGCTGACAATCACACCACCCAAATCTCAACTGTCTACTTCTTCCATCCTCAAAACATCCAGTCAGGCATCAGTCCCTTGAGCCTTGAGCATCAGCACACATTTCTCCTTAACTCCTGGTGTATTAAAAAAAACCCAAAAAACCCCCCGATACACAGTTGATATTTTTTTCCCTCCAAAAAGCAACCAGACAACCACAAGCTCTCACAGCTCCTTCACTGTCAAAACCATCACACACTCTAAAGGCCATTTCCCAAGCATCACCTAAGTCACTTTATCTTCTTTCCACCTTCAAGGACTGCTGACAAGGTCCTTTTTTTGCAATGCAGGCAGGCAACACATTGCACTATGCAGTTAATTTCTCAAACCAGCTTAAAAATACTCCTCTAAAGCTTCTGATTTGGAAGGAAGGATTTACCAATTTCCCAGAGAAAAATGAATTACTGTCAATTTTCTCAAGTGTGAAGCCAGGTTATAAAAAGGCTGGGAACACTGAGATGGAGAAGTTGCAAAAAGGGTATTATGAACAGAACATTTACTTTCAGCAAAACCCAAAGATTTCTTAAATTAAGAACTGAACTACTTTTTCCTTATTCAGAAGTCTGTAGGCTGTATTTAAATGAACACATTTAGGACAGCTAAAACAGCCTGACTTAATCATCCAAAAGTCTATGGAAAATATATCTGGTAATTCACACTTGTATAAATTTAAATCTCTATATATGTAAATATAACCATAAATAGATACACAAACACATATGAGCACAGAAGTTAAAATAAAGGCTGCTTCTTAACATCTAGCCTCTAGGAGAGGTTGAGTGATTGATCATTACTATTTCCATAACACAGAGATTTAAGAAAATATTACATGATTCATATTCATTCTTAATAAACAATTAAGATATGACCAGCCTTAATTTGTCTTTCCAAACAATATTTACTCAGGACATTTGCAACCAAAGCTGAAGGGACCATCCTAAATCATGCTGCTAAAAATGTGCAGTGCAACAGTTCTCTCACTTCCTTTTGGTCTCTCAACCTCATGCTTTGCTATAATGGCTTCTTCTTTAAAAGGGACAGGGGAAAAAGACACTCCCTGGTGACTTCAATGATGAATAAACGAGCTTTGGATGTGCTCGCCTTCTGACCTTACTTGCTTCAAATCCCCAAACGCTTCCCCATTCAGCTTGATAGCAAAAAGGTTTTTTAAACCCTTTTAAAAGAGGTTTCTTAGTGAAAAGTTTCTGCACAAGTACTGTATCTTTTCCCAAATTTTGTTTGAAATGGAAAGCAGCCTAAGCTGGAAGTTCAGGACATTGAGATTCAAGATTTCAGGTACAAGAACCTTTGTCTTTTTAATGTGAGGTATCTGAAAAGCCACAAGGCCTAACCTTCATTCTAGAGAAAAACAAAATAATATAAAAACCCAAAAAACCTAAACCCCCCCCAAAAAAGAAAAAAAAGAAAAGAAAACAAGCAAACCTAACAGACCTCATTCTAACTACTAAGTTATTCAGTTTTAGAATCATCTGGTACCACCATAGTGATTATTTGCTACATCCCTGTTCTTTTCCCTTTACTGAATAAATCCAATGTGGTGAAAATGCAACTTTTTTCAAGTACACTTATTAAAATCTAAATGCCTGAACTTCATTAGCTAGCTCTGATTGCAATTTCATTTCAATTAAGACTCTAATAAGTTCTAGTTAACAAACACAAGTCTCTATTTTTTAGTAAGTTTTATTGTATTGTCAACACTTCTATTCCATAGTAATCTTTTACTATTAAAGAGCCCAATTCATTACACTAGTAGATGTGCTCCTTGAAAATATAAAGATGATAGATATAGGGCACATTCTGTAAAACATGTCTTTCATTACACTATTGTTCCAACAAATGAAGCTTCCCTCTCTGGAACTCACCAGAAAAAGACTTTTTAAAGTTAGTTCCCTAACCTTTCTAAAGACAGACAATAGGTATTAAATATACCGACATTCAGCAGCTAATACTCCATTTTGAGGTGTGAGCAACAGTAAGAAATAGAAATAACCAAATAACAATATGTTAGTTGCCTTTACTGGGTCGACTCAAGATCATGCCTATTATTGGTGAAAAATCCAAGATAATGAGTAAGAAATGAGCATTTCTTTACTGTCAAGTTTACATAAAATCAAGCAAAATCATCTTCTCTGAGAAGAGTGGGAAAGGAAGCATGTCAGTTTGGCAGTTACTATAGGAAAAGAGAAACTTAATTGGTACAAACAGGCTCTTTGCTGAGGTCAAACAGGAATCTAAGAGATCCCCAAAGCTGCCATATCATATAACAGGGGTAGTTGGAGTAAGATACTCACTTTTCCTTCTGCAGTTTATGGAAAAACTGAAGCAAATGCCAGGCCTAGCACCTCTGGGAAGAGGATGGTACAAAAAACTGAGTGCATTTTTTCTGTGACAGGTTAAGTTAGTTGTTTTTTTTTTAAATATCATTTGTACTGTGGATACTCTCTCGCAACTTAGAAGTTGACTAGTGCTTTTAAGGCCACTAGCACTAATGTCTAGTAAGCAAAACTAGGTGTCAAATTTTTTGAGTTTTTGGTGATAATCGTGACAGTGAAACTCACATTTGAATTGAATTCTTATAGGAAGACAGAGAAAAACAAGTTTCTGTTCAAATGCCACCCTCATTGTTTTTTTGCTCTAAACACTCAGATTTTGCATCATATTATGAGAATTTCATTAAAGTGTTTGGTCTTTCTGACTGGAAGCTCATTTTTCAGTTGTCATTCATAATATAATTACATCTGCATAGCTAATTCTAAAATGAAAACACTTTAAACTTGTCATACAGTAAATCAAAATAAACCAAGAAGAACAAAAGAGTTTAAAAAATGTGGCTTTTTTTTTTTTTTAACCCAGTATGTCCATGTTAAAGGCAACATAAGGAATGCACTGTATGATTCTTTCTTTTTAGCATCTTGTTTCTTGTATAAAACAAGATCAACCCCTAAATACAGAAAGACATTAGTATTGGAAGCATCCTGAGAAAGTATGGGCATTCAGTCAGTACTCAAAAAGTACATACTCAGAAATTATGGGAGATTCAGTCTTCATCAAAGGTGATTGCAAATTACCGTAGCTCCAGACTGAGACTCTAAGTCCAACCTTAAAATTTTTCTGTGTTAGGTAAAATGGATGTTACAATGTCTTGCTACCATCACTACTAATGAGACATTACAAAAACCAGAGAAAAGTAATTCAAAACATCATCAGAGGAAAAACTAAGTCTGAATTGTTGTGGACCTGAGGCTGGTGATTATCTTCTCCTTAAATAACCAATGTTGTCTTGGTGACCAACATAATTCCTTCCAGCTAAATTACAGATGCTTTATGCAACTGAGGAGTCAAGCCCTGTGTCACAAGGGATTTCTCTATAAGGTATTTCCATTTACCTTTAACGCTATTTCATTGTTCTGAAGAAAATCCAAATGGTTTGCCTTCTATCACATAATTATTTTAGTGAAATGGCTGCACATGAGCTTTAATGATATAAACTGATAAAGACAAATTTATAATAGGGTGAAACAATTTTAAATTTATTTTAGCCTCTTATAACAGAATACAGAAGACAATGATTATATGAACTTTTTGCCTTGAGATTTAAACACAATCAGTAAGGTTATTAATTTTCCATTACTTAGAAATTCTTACTCTAATACAGCCTGAATGTGCCTTAGTTTTAAAAAGAACTTCACTGACTAACACAGTCATTTATTACTCATTTTAAGAATCAAAGGAGTTGGTATAAACTGAAACAATATTGAATTTTTCTAACGTTAATTATGAAAGTAGTAATGATCAATTCACACTTACAATTGAGATAACACTTGACATATTTTTATTCAGTAAAGCTATTACAATGTATTCTTAAAAAGGTTTCATCCTTAGAAAATATTGATTAGTCCATGTATTGAAACAGACAAAAATTTGTCCATGACAGAACAATTATTCTCAAAGGCTCCCACAGAGCTATCCACAGTAAACTATGTTTTTATATACTCTGATTTACCTCCAGAGTTTAATAACCTGGCATATCACATAATTACACTTTATAAAAAACATTTTGTAATTGTTGTCTGTGTAGGAAATGTCTCTTTCCTCTCATTTAGCACTTCTTGTGTGATATTGTGTCCTTGAGAACAAGTTTGAGCTATGCAAAATTTTGTGGAAGGCTCCAGAAACTTGAAAGTTGTTTGAATAATAGCAAAAAAGCCTATAATTAGCATGCCTTCCTCAACTATGAAATTTCTTCTAAAAGCCGATGAGAAGATTGTTATCCATTGGTTGATCTTCAAAAATTAATCCAATTTGGTAGGGGTTTTTTTGTTCTGCTTGCTCTATTATTTTCAAAAATCAAAGTGGTGAAAAAATACAGAGAGACAGATTATGTCATCCTTACTCACTCTGAGTCCCATCAGCTGTATGCAATCCCAGAATTCAATTAAGCTACCTGTGAAGTGAAATACTTCTCAGCATGAAAAAGCACTGAAACCCTACATGATGATGAAGCAAGGTCATTTTTGCTTCCATCTTCAGTCACTATCCAGAAGAGCTATTCAACCATTCCTCCTCCTCAGCCTTGAACAAGTCTACAGGATAAGGCGTTCTCTTTTTTTTTTTTAAACAAAACAGAATAATATTGTCACTTAGCAAAATTTTTTTAAAAGTATAGAAAAGGACTAATTTCTGCAAATCACAGATTTTTTTTTCAAAAGAAAAAAGAAACAAAAAATTTACCCTGCTTCTTGCTGATCCACCCCATAGTGCTCCAGCTCTGTGCCTGGAAGTGGCTGTACAGGAGGAGGTGGGAGGGGAACACTGGCCCAGGTTGAACCATTATTTTTCTGGGGCTTGGCAGTATTTTTGTTTTTCTTCTTTTTCCCTCCTTTGCCACCTGCAAATCCAAAAAGAAAAATAAAATGTTAGAGCTATAATGTGGAAAAAAAAAAAGTCAGCTATTTACATCTCTTTGACAGAATTCTGATTCCAGAGCACATGGAAGATGTATTTATATCTCAGCAGAATCAACATCAATGTGCTAATACTGTCACAATGTTATAAGTAATAGTAGAATGGAATGGAAAACTATTCTGGATATTTACTGAAAATCACTTATTTTTAAACCTCTGTATATTTGCACCACAGTAGTACAGAGACAAGGAAAGACAGGTTTTCCAGTATAAGAAATATATTTCCTGATCTTTTCATGTGCACTTCATTCACTTTTAGATAAAATTATAATAAAACATAGCAAATTATTTAAAACGTCAGAATCCTGTGGGATTGTAACACAGTTTAGCATAATCACTTTCTGTGGAAAATACAGAGGCTTAGGACACCATCCAAAAATTGTCATTGGAGTCAAGAATTTCTAAGACAAGAGTAAATTGCCAAAACAAAATAAACAGGGTTTTGTTGATAGGAGTTTCCTATTTATTTTTTTTTTTAAAGAGTGGGAAGTCATGTGCAATGTTTTAAGACTGACTGTTTTACAGGATTCTAATATCCTGCCTCACTATGGAGAAGAGGTTCTATTTCTTGATATACAGCTCTAATGGATGAGGTAGAAATGAAGTGAGCGATGCATTTTGGTTAAGCCCTCTGCTCTTCTCTTACTGTCCTTGCATCCACTTCTCCAGCTGAGACACTTCCATCTGTGGGAGAGTGATCTTACACAGAAAGCTCTTATTGTACTTGCTTTGCTTCTTTTATTTTGCCTTGACTTCTTTTTCTTGTCAGGAACTTATTAAGAGGAAGAATGGCTCAACATTTTGAAACCCTTGACTGCTTGGGAACCCATTACTTTTTGGAGTTTTGTTCTGACTTTCAAACTCTTTCTTGGATGGAGGAGTGGTTTAACAGATGCCGTTTTAGTGGGGCACCTAGCTGGTCTCACTCATCCCTGGCCTGTTGCAGAAAGCACAGTCTAATCCATCTCATCCACTGACATCTCTTGATGATTTATAAGGACCAGCCAAAAAAATCCCTCATGTAAAAACAAATCAATGAATCAAGAAAGCCACAAATGACTGGTCAGGGAGGGTGGCACAATGTGCACTGGCAAGCAGCACCCTTATTGTTATGGCTCCAACTTTAGGCACAGAGAAACATAGAAGGAGGTGCAATTCTAGCAATAGAGACAGGCCCCTATCATGGGCCTTTTGGTCTGTGACATCGTGGCTTTGTTCTGTTACGTACAAACATTAGCTGGATGAAAACAGGAACAAATAGAGAGGGAAGAAAAAGGTGATTCTGTGATTCAGAAGTAGCTAAGACTTCTCTTTTCAGCTCCTGTTGTGCCTGCTAGAGACAGGCAATAAGCCCAGCAATGTTTCTAATTGACCTGGCTGGCAGCATATTGCAAGCAAGACTTTTCTTTCCACTACTCAATTCCAGAACAAAGCTCTTCCTTCCTTATTTTTCTTATTTTTCTAGTATTTATTGTAAGTCCAGCCAAGATCCTGTCATTCACTATGTGTGAACTGAGCTATATTATTACTTCTATTACGATGGAAAACAGGCTCTTCCCTCCATTTGTAACCTGGCAGAGAGGGCAGCTTTCTTGAAAATGAAAAGAACATTTTGACCAGTGGAAAGAAAGTCCAGTGACAGTGGAGACAGAGGAATAAATACATGAACCTTCTGGAGGGGAAATGAAGCTTTCAAAGCACAGGTAAGGCAAAAAAAAAAAAAAAAAAAGTTAGAAATAGGGTCACTGAACAGTGCAAAGGAAGTAGATTAATTTTAATTTGTGGGACATGGGGAAATTTATAAAAATCAGCAGGAGTAGGAGCCAACAAGAACCATGGCAGGAGGAGCTGCTTTAGGAGAAAAGAACATGCATGTGTTTTTGTGTTGCAGGAGGATTTAAACTATGAATACACAGAGAAGGGAAATGCAAAGCTTAGAGATTAGTTGAGGTGTGGAGGAAGATTTTGAAAGTGTAGCATCTTGATAATCTTAGGAGACTGGTAAAATGTAGGTTGGACGTGTGGAGTGCTAGTATGGGAGTCACTTGGATTTTGGGGGTTTCAAAGAGAGAAATTAGAGATAATGGAGATATTAGAAGGAGTGAAGCAGAGAGACAAGGGACTTGTTTAGATGAATAAATGAAAGAAGATAACTCCAAGGTCATTGCTGGAAGGGAAAGCAGCCTACACTGTACTGTCATACAGTAAATCAAAATAAACTGTAAATAAAATAAAACAAAAATAAAACAGTAAATAAATAAGCAAAATAAACAGTAAATCAAAATAAACTGTAAATAAAATAAAACAAAAATAAAACAGTAAATAAATAAGCAAAATAAACAGTAAATCAAAATAAGCTGGGCAAGAGATTTCTGTTCCCATGGGCAGAGTTGCTCCACTGTCAGACTGGTGGGATAGTACGGAACATATAAAGCCTGATTTGTGTTTGAAAACTGATGCACCAGAGCCTTGTTTCCCCATAGCAACCATGTCTAGTGCTACAATGTCTCCTCACACTGAAATTCAATTATATTGTTCAAATCTCTAGGTGAATCGGGTGCTGGTGAAAGAATTTGCCAGTTGGGCTCCTGATCCTAGCACAGACATAATCTGTGCAAACTATAGCTACAAAATTTCCCTGCCTCATAAAGCAGTTGAGGTTTTAGCTATTTTCCATTCCACAGTGGGATAGGAATTCTCATGATATTCATGTAAGAGAGATAGAAACTTAGTCAGAATAATAAGTAGTACTTAAAGTACTAACCAAGGAAGTGAGAGAACAAATCCCTGCTTACCCTGATGGGGACTACATAATCAAAACTGGTCTCTGACTCCAGTGATGCACTAATTACCAGACTATTTGAAGGTCTCCCCCAGTTTCTCATGTATTACAGACATAATTATCCTATATCAAAGGTATAATTAGTGGGCAAGGGAGAACAAAATACTGGTACTGCAGTCCAATAATTTGACACTCATCTGAGCACTGGGGCATCCAGTTGTGAGCTGCCTTGGTCACAAGAGTGCCCTGCCCATAGAAAGATTAACTATAAACCAAAGTTTCCTGGTGTCATCAGAAAATTCACTTTTGACTAAGAAACACTACATAGAGTATGTTGCACTTGAAATATTTAAACAAAGTCCAGCCTTTGATCAATGGGAATTTTCCAGTAACACTTCCTATTTTCTGAGACAATTCTTAGGCAGCCTTAGCTGTCAACATATCTAAAGTGTGATACTGCCCTCTAATACCTGACATATATGTACTTCAGCACATCAATTTCTGCATTTTCACGCATTCTGGGGAGCAAGCTGATTTCCAAAGCTACTTGTCAATATATCTCACATGCAAGGAACAAGACCCTTTCTTGAAGTATTAATGAACTCAGCTTCCAGATACCTCTCTTGACAATGTCATAAACCTATTTTTTTGGTCTCAGTCAAATCAGCTAATGCTCCCCCTTGAGAACACAAGACTTTCAAACACATTTGGTTATTTGAGTCATGGGCTAATGATTATAGGCCTCTTATCTCAAGATTCAGTTTGAATACTCATTTAAATTGACATAAGCCATTTCTAGGTTTGGTCTGTTACTGGGAAGACTGCTCCAGCTTAGAATGGAAATTCAAAAGGCTGTGGATATATTCTGAATATCAAAAGTAAGTCCTTCCAGTGCTCTCATATTTCAGCTAGGTGAAATCACAGATTTTCATCTTAACTGCTGCCTTTTCAGTTTTTGTCTTGAAAAAAAAATAAAATAAAAGAAGACAGCTATACATAACATAAGCAACAAGTAAGCAAAATTAAAGAAATCAATAAAAAAGGTGTGTTCAGATATAATACACAACCACATGTACTATGATCATTTTCATTTGATGAAAATGCATCATGTTTCCAATAGAACATGCAGCACACACATCAAATTTACATCCTGTTTGTATGCAAACTTGGCACAATTTGTTGAAACCCCAGTCACCTTTCAGGACCCTACAACTATTTCCAAGCTGCTTCACTGAGGAACAACACAGAAACAGCTTGTGGGAATGGGGGACCTGACAACAACTCAACAAATATAATCATCTCCTCATGAAGTTCATTGTGGAGAGACCTATAAACTGAGGATGGATGCAGAAATTAATTTGCTCCATAGGTGATGTCAGGGAAAGGATGTGGCAAGGCGAGGCTGGCAGCTGGACCGACAAGCGCCACACGGATGGCGTCTCCAGTTACCTCCAAGAAGCAGGTTCTGGAAAAGGCTTTTTTGTTTCAGTTGAGTCCCCCGTGACATTGTTTGCTGATGGGCAGGAACTCTCATGGTTATTTTAAGCTGCTGCCTGGGAGGTCTTCTGCCTCCCTGGCGAGCCACTCGCCAACACCCCTCCGTCCCTCGCTCCCCTACGCACGGCGATGGAACCAACCTGAGAGGCTGCCACTCCTTTCGGAGCTGTTGTGGGAGCTGGTGGTGCTGAAATCCTGTGACTGGTTGTGTGGCAATCTATTAGCCAGTCCCTCAGCCACCCGGTAGTCAGGGATGTAAAGCAAGGCTAAGGGTTAAACGGCAGAGGTCACAGTGGCATCGTGGGATTAGTCGACAGCACAGGCACATGTGACACATGCAGTTAGCACGTCAGGGGCAGATGGGGTGGGGCGGCAGGTTTTAACTTGGTTATTTTTAAAGGTACACCTACCCTAGCCTAATGAAAGGCAGATGGCTTGGTGAGTAGCACAGGACAAAGAGCATTAAAAGCACAGTGCAATGTGTTTTGTGATCGGGTGAGGTTCAGCATGCATGCAAGGCATGCAAGCATTAGTTCAGGTCAACATGAACAGTGTCTCACAGAGCTAAAAAGGATTTTCTAATTCATGCAGATGATACAGTAGACAAAGCCAAGGGCTCTGCAAAATAAGAGCTCTAATTACCATTGTTGCCTTTGCCTTGATCTGGGAGAGAGTAACCAAATCCCATGAGGTCATTTTTTTGCTGAATGGAGCTTTTCCACTGTGGATCGGGTAAATCAACTGCCAGCTCGTGGATGCTGTTGGAATGCAGAATTTGGGTGGTGGCATATGGTGTAGCCTGAGTTATTTGGCTGGAGCTGTTGTAGCTGGTTTTGGTGGTGAAGTCGATGCTGCTGTAAATGGCTCCATCGGAAAGCATGGTAGCAGTTTTATCTCCTTGCCCTGGCACTGGTGGCAGCACATCTGTGAAACGAAACAAATCATTGGTGCACAGGAAGCATGAAAGTACCAAGGTTTAAGCTGAGAAATAAACGTGTCATTTTACACGTTTGCATTTCAGCTGAGACAGGTCCATGAGCCAACGAAGGGAAGATGATGTACAACCATCGCCAAGCTATCAGCAGCTGTGACAGGCTTACCACTTGTCCTTCACGTCTCGCTGCCTAAAACCATCTTTTTTTTTTTTTTTTTTTACCCTCTTACCTTCAACTGTGAAAGTGAAGTTTGGAATATTTCTCTACTGAAGAATGTTTTCAATTGTTCTCTCTGTGTCAGAACCAATGAAACTGGGCTTCAGGGAAATGATGAAAGGAGAGAATTTACAAATCACAGAGGGAACTTCCCCAGCAAATATGTAGAAAAGCTCTCAAAGTAATTTTTTAAGGGCATAATGGTAATTTCCTTGAAGCTTTCTGCATCAGTTTATCTAATTTTCCATTTGACATTAGCCAGTACATTTCTTCTTTCCAACAAAAGAAAAACCTGACAAATACAAGTTGCTCCTGATATGTGAAAGGAAATCTCATACTCTGAAGGGATTTAGGTGATCAGACCTTCAAAATGGTGAAGCAATGTTGATAATGGAGAACAACTTATTCAAAAACCCCAGTACATTTACCTGAAACCATTACAGAATATTTAACTAAATATCTGCTGAATTTTCTCCATATTTTGAATCCTATCCTACACTGCAATTTGTATCTTCAGTTAGATTGGCAGTCTCTCTCCTTACTAAACACTGAAGTGACCTTTGCTGGTGGAATACTTGGTCTAGAAACTGAGACTAGCAAAGTGTGAAGAATCTAATGATGACTGGCATGATGTCTCAAGGAGAACCACTCCTTGAGTGGTTCAGCTCAGCAGATAACCCTCCTTCCTGCTCTCTGAGGTCAATTTATCAAATGGTACTATTTTTGCAATTTATTTAGATTCTGAAAAGTTGCATCAATTCCAGATTGTACTTCTTTAAAAAAATCCATCATTTATATGCCATTTTCTTTCTACAGCCAAATGGCAAATACAGATTCCAACTGTTAGATCATACATGAGATAGTGCATACTCCTCTAGTGAGGAGGTTCAGATCTCATTCTAGGGATCACAGACATTTTTATGTACCTTAAGCTCCAGAAAGAAAAGATGATTCTTGCACCTAGTCAAGGGTTTAAACTCAGATGTGGGTTTTCTGCAACCCCAGGGAATACATTTCTTCTTTCATTGTCTCAAAGACTTATCCAGCAATGAGGTGGGACATCATGGTCTCCTCACCATGATGAGGAGACCATTAAACCAATGATTAGGTTTTTTGTTTGTTTGTTTTAGTTTTGTTTTGGGTTTGTTTGTTTGTTTGTTTGTTTCCTGGGATGAACATTTAGATCACAGAACTATTTTCTTTTGCATTCAGGTGTGCTACAGTGAACATTTTAACATGGATCCTAATAACACCTTCAGTCTCGGGGCAGCAACATAATATAAACAATAAATATGGCAAGAGCAAATGCTCAGCAGAGACACTGCAGAAAGAGAGATTAAATTTGGGTCTATCAGCATGATCTGGTTTTGCATACTGCAAGGAAATGGGCACAATCAAGTATTTAAAAGATCTTAATTTTATTAACTTATATCTGCAGATAGATTGCAAGTGAAAAAAATTTACAATTAATGCAAACTACAGCCCATATTTCAAAATCATGTTACTATCTGCACATATGCCATGTGCTTTCCAGAGGCAGTACACAAACAAAAATGCATCTATGTGCAAATACAGCATGAGATGTGAGAGACAAGCAGAGTCCTATCTTTCTTGCATTTCATTCACGTTATGAACATTTCTCCTTTCCACAATCGGTTCCATCAAAGTATAATGGCTTGAAGTTTAGTAAATAAATTCTGTTGTTGATGTATAAAGTGAAGTAAATCCAGCTCAACCTGTCTGTGTTGGATCTGAAGCCTCAAGGAAGTAAAAACTAGCAAAATGCTCATTCTGAAGTACTCAGACATACATCTGTCTTTTTAAACATATTTCTGGCAACTGAAAAGGTATTATCTCTATACAGTAATTTTAAAATGGAGAACTAGTCATGTGCACACACTTGAAAGGGGAGTTGCACAGCTTTCCACCAGCTGAGGACTTTCAGTCATTTTTACTGATAAGCTGAGGTTCTCCAGACATTCTGGGAATTTTCAGTACAAGCACAGATTACTTTTTTGACCTCAGTGAGTTGTATACATTAGACACTCAAAGAGCTATTAAGTAGGAATTTTACGAAGTGCCATAGTCATCCAGGAAAAGTCAAGTGTGATTTTCCCAGTAAGTTGTCATAGCAAAGCCACCACACTGTACATTTCAGACCAAAGATGAAGATACATTTCCCACTGGAGACTTTCCCCAAAACTCTCCAAAATCCAACCTTTGTTCGTAACTCTTGAGAATGATGAAATAGTGCTAAAGTACTTGTGCAGGGAAGCTATTTTTTTTTTTCTGTTTTGGAGATGCAATGCCATTTTGTGGCCTTATATGACTCCAAGCCTCACCTGTGCTTCCCAGTCACATCTTTGCTCTCAAAAGCTTATCAAGGATAGTGGATCTCACTCTTAAGGGAAATTTTAGGACTGCCTGCCTCAGCTTCTGAGTTTCCACGGTGACTGATGCCACCCTACTCTTTTTAAAATTCTTACAGAACTTTTATGTTATTACAGACCTTTTAACCAGTGAAAGAGGCCTGAGTTCTATATATATAGTTAATATTCCATCTCTACATGTTAAAATACTTCTAATCCATCTTTAATGCAGAAACATCTAATCTCAGATGCTGAAACAGATAGGGATAAGTGATCCCAAACCACCCAGAACAAAAGTTTTAGCTCAGCTGTAAAGATCATGGGTAGAATTAAGCTGCCGAATTTCCAAACATAACTGTTGTATCTCTTGCATGAATTTGGACCTACGCCTCATGCACATTGAGGCAAAAAGTTTTTACAAAATGCTTCCAATTCCAGTCATATAGAGTCAAATGCTAAAGGAAAATGGTAATTTTTCTGTATTATGTGAACTTAAGAAAGTTGCTGAAGGGTTTTATTTTCAAGATATTCACAACAAAGAAGCTGTCAGAAATTCAGTTGCCTTTTCAATATTATCAAAAGTTTTGCTTACTTTTAAATATTTTGGACAAGAACTTTATAACATTTTTATACAAAATATAAATCCACTGTGTTTTGTTGTAATTTTAAGTTATAGTAGTCAAACCACAGGCAAGAAGCTTTTCATGAGACCATGTAACCAATATGAGGGATGGTCTTCAGAAGTAGGTTCTGGTACAGTCCAAAACTTAATTACTTTCATATTTATCAGTTTGATAGGTTTATAGATTTTTCTTGCATTTTAATGCATTTTTGATGTATAGGTTGTACTGATTTTTATCTGTTTATGTTTTTAAAATATTTATATACCCATTTATATAAGGAAGCCTTCTCCTGAACAGCATGCAGAATTAGCTGTGTTATCATGGAAACCAAGGAAGTAACAGAGATATGTGAATATTACTATGACTTTTAAAAATCCCAATCCTACATCTTAAAATTCCCATTAGAGTTAAATATTTGAAAGGAAATAACCCCTCTAAAGATTCACTATTGTAACAATACATCTTTACCTCATTCCCCCAAAGGTGCTCTCTCAAGTCAAAATGGAAACAAACCCCCGAAAGGTCTAAATAGTTCCCTTTTATGCAGCCTTTCATTCAATGAAAAAAAAAAAGGTCCTTAAGCCCTTAAGGTCTTCTTTGCAGATTAGGGTTGAGACTGAGAACACACCCTCAGCAGGAAGAGGATCAATAAGGTGACAGCAACAAAGTTCTCATCTCCTTCTGCTGAAGGAACATCTTTCCTGCATATCCAGAGTTCTCTGCTCTTATGGAAATCCTCCATCCCTAGCTATATCCTGGCTCTGCTCTTATGGACATCCTCCATCCCTAGCTATACTGTCCTGCATGGCACATTGCTCATCTCCACACTAAGGGGAATGAGATTCAGACACAAATACATTTCTCTTGACATCATAAGCAGACCCTGTCTCACCACTGTGGAACAAATTACAAACTAGGCCTACATTAAAGCTACATTTTAAAGAAGTAAAAAGATAAAGCAAAAGAAACATTTTAAAGTCAGTTTTCAATCAAATTTAGAAAGAAAGAAGCATATAGAAAGAACTGTAATGATAAAAATATCTATTATTTCATCATAGATGTTAACTAATGGAAGCCTTTTTTATATTACGGGGTAACTTAATAAAAGGAAACCTACCTCCACGACCAAAATTCCCAAGATCGTTGGGTCCACTAGTGCTATTATTTACTGGCAGACTTGTGGCAGGCCATGAGTCTGCAAGCCAAGGATAACTGGGGTCACTGGCATTCAACAGACCTGGTCGACTGAAGCAAAATATAAA
>VWZN01011083.1:121568-139376 GCA_013396955.1 Regulus satrapa
GCCCTTTCATGTGACTTTGCATTGCAAGTCTGAGCCATGCGATGAAATTGTTTTCTTGGCATGCTTCTGCTTCAGTACATAATGACATTGCACCAGTGAGTTAATAACATCATGTCGTAATGCAGTAATATAATGTCACCACACAAGTATGTCATTTCCCAGGACAACACAAAGAGGTGGCAGCTTTATTACAGCTGAAGGGATGGAAAAAAGCATCCAGCTGCACCTTTTCCATGAGAAGTACAGTTTAAGAGCTAGCACCCACATATAAATGCATACATGCCAGTGTCACCGGGAACAAAAAGTGTTTCCAGTTTTCCATCCATGGGGCATGCCAAGAACATAATCAGAGGGAGACAATTGTTTTTATGTCTCCATTCATGGGTATTGACAAAAACTAGACTCTCCCTTATCTATCTTATTAACAGGATTGCATTTCAGGGCAATATATGTAAACCCACATTACTGGTGAGATGCTAATTGACAGCATTTGATGATCTTTTCTACAACACTGAAAAAATATTTTGAATCAGGGCCAACAGACTTCTCTGGTTCTCAGTGGCAATATCCCATTATTTATTCTCAGGCATAGATAAGGCAGACTATTAAATTATACTAATGTCCTGGACACTTGCACCCTTACAAGCCCCTGACTGGATGAGGGTTTGAATTTTAGTGAGGAATGGAAGAGTTTCTGACCAGCTTAATTTAAAATACACCTTTATTTGGAAATACTATTTGCCTTTGTAAGACAGGTGCTCCCACCATTAAATTATAGCTCTCAGAGATTGCAATGTATATTTGCAAGATTTTCCAAGTATTAGTCCAAACTACACTAACTCAGGACTAGGTTTTCTATGATACACTATTCTAATTAGACAAAATTACTACAACCAATAGAAATACTGTGTTCATTAAAAACCTAAAAACAAAACAATGACTTAAAGCTACTGGGAAAACTCTTCCAATACCTTATTACTTTTACTCCAATCCCTTGTTACTTTATTAACTCTTAGGATGATTTCAGAGTGTACATTCAGCAAAGGGGACAAAACTGTCCCCTCTGGAAGCTCTGCTGGAAGAATAGTAGGGTGATTAATTACCCTTCACTGCACAGCAGACTAATACCAATATCAGAAAATCACTGCAGTCATATGTCACATCAAAATGGTAAATAGCTGAATTTTGAAAGGGTGTAATCAAACCAATTAATGAAAAGAAAATCAAAATGCAAGTATGGAAAGTACTAAATAAAGGTCTGCTTTGAAAAACAAGACATGGTAAAACATTGTGGGCAATTAATTTTAGAGGCAATGGTACTTTCATTCACGTGGTATCTAACAGGCTGTCAAATGACTGCTACTCATTGCTTAAAAGTGAATAATCTGAAGTGCTGTGCATATCATATGTGATTAGGCAAAGATATGGGTACTGCCTGGCTTTGTTTCCAGTACCTTGGTCAATAGTATATTAGATGCTGTCTCCTTTCTCCTCTTCTCCAAATTTAATACTTAATTTCTCCAACTTTCTGCATTTGTCAGTGACAAGAAATAAGGAAAATGTGAAACAAAGGCTCATTTGGTAACAACATTTATAAATAAAGTTTACATATCTAAGGAAATTACAGTAAAACATATTTTCTGAAAACTGCTTGGATTGATGCTCTTGTTTAGACTATCATCTACCAGAAATTATTTTGAGGTAATTCTGTTGCCACTCATATAGCATATACAGGTGTGTGAGCTTTTAAATGTGCATGTGATATGAAGAAAAAAAAAAACAAACAAAACCAACCCAACAATATTTCTTGTCAACAAAATATTTATATCCCTGTGTACCTCAATAAAGCAAAGCTAAAACTGAGAAGCTAGCAGGAAATTTTAGCAATGTTTGCCAGACACATTTTATTTGCTGTCTAGGCAGGTACAGAAAAACTTCCAGGCATGCCATGAGAACTGCATCAAGAAGATACGGCACAGAAACTTCTTTGCTAGAGCCATAATTGCTCCAGGTTTGCTGTGGCATAGAAGACTGTTGAGAAAAAAAAGCAGTGGTCTCAGAATTCCTCCTTTTTTTTTCTCTGTGTGTTGGCAGTAGGAACTGTTTCCTGTTTTGGTTGGTTTTTTTGCTTCCTTTTTTTTTTGTTTCATCTTACACCCTCCCACTATATGCATCATCTTTAGAAGAAAGATTCAGCTTGCAGTGACATTGTTTTTCCTAGGAAAGACTGAGTCTGGTTTATGTGATGTGTATGGAGCTAAGAAAGAAAACAGGTTTTTTGTTTATCCTTCACTCTGTACACCAATGTATGCATGGTTATAATCTCAATGAGAAAATAAACCAGGAAGTATTTTATTTATTTAAAGTGCTTGGTGTAAAAGGCTTTGGAATATCAACTGAGCCAAAATTACTCTTGAGGTGTGGCCATGTCACTGAGATGCTACAAAAATGCCCCATATTCCTGATGCCATCCATAAATGGGCTACCTGAGGCTGGATAGAGAAGGTACCTTTCTTTTAGCATCAATGTTGTGAAAGGCAAGACAGCTAACAAGAGAAGATATGGCCAGGCTGCCAAAAAAAGCACTATGTTTATCATTCCTGCCATACATTTTGTCAGCATTTTTTCCTGCAGTTTGATTTCTACAATTACAAAACAAATCTAAACGCCTGAATAGGAGCATACTTAATGCAATGCAGGCTTGTAGATGTCACTGTAAAAATAAAACACACAGACAGCTGGCTTTATTCATCCTGTCTCCACTTCAAAAGCAGCAGAGCAATTTCAAGAGGCAATGTAAGAGGAGGGAGGGAAGGATGTCCCTTTCACTGACCCACCCATCTTCCTTGCTTTTTATCACCAAGGAAGCAAAAAAGCTCTTTCAGCAGTCTTTGCATCTGATACATGTTCTTAGAAAGGCTGAAGACCTGCAGGGATGAGATTGGTTTTCAAAAGAAGATGAAAAAATAACCTCTGCATAGAGAGATTTTGAAGGAATCCCCACCAGCTTATACTTCAAGGACTGCAAAAATGCAGAAATATAATCCAAAGTGCATTTTAAATGCATAAATATTTCAGGAAATTATATTGTATATATTTGTATGGAAACCAGGATATGTTAAGGAGCTTTTCAGATGCTTTTTATTAAATATATAAGGAGGTACCAAAACCATTTACTAATATTATCTGACAAGGTTAAACTTAATCTTCATGCCTGCTAGAACTGGAAAAATATGAATATATAGTAAGTCAACATTCTGAGGCAAGGAAGCTTTAGAAAGCTTTAGAAAGCTTTCTGTAGGCCTATCTCTAGTAGGCCACATTTTCCTACTGCAAATGAAAACTTTAATGTTGCCAGCCAAGTCTCATTCCTTTTACTGATAAGCTGTTCCTCAAATATGAATGTAGATTAATCCTCCATTAATAAGCATTAACTCAGAACAGATAATCAGCACATAAAAATTCCATCAAATCTTCTGTCTACCTTTGGATGATTCTGTCATATAGTTTATCCTCATTTAACAGTTTCAGGAGTTGCACAAAAAATGTGTCATGTTCCATGATGCTGTATCTATTTCTAATTTTAAGTTTTCTATTTACTGGGTTTCATAAAATCTTTAATCCCAAGGAGCACTAGTCACTAAGCTTACCTACTCATAAGTTAAAATACATATAGTGTTTTTTGCATGACTGATGGCCTAGACACTTAAAAACACCTGAATATTCTGGTGAGTGGGTACTGGCACAACAAGCTTGAGAGCACTGGAAAGATAAGCATTAGAAAACCCCAAACCACCAAACAACCCAAAACAAACAAACAAAAAAACCCCCCACCCAAACAGTGCAGTAGCACTTTAGCTTTCACATAAACTCACAAAAGTGAGACCAATCCATCCTTTATATTACAGGAGAGATGGTTGAAAAGGGATGACAGTTGTGTTTAGTGAGAAATAAAGTATACATTCAATTCTCTACTACACAGTTTAATCTGTATGCTCTGCAACTCTCTGAAGGAAGACTATAAAGCAGACATCCGAACAAAAAGTGTGTACCTTTTAAAATCTGAATATATGAGGATAAATTAATCTTTAGTAAAAACGCATTGACAGCTGTTTCTGAGGAGATTCTGAAAGCTATGTACCACTGTCTTAATAATTGTATCTACACAAACTGTTTATTAATCATAACTTTGAAGGGAACAACATACAGAACAACAGTGTGAGTGTCAAACCTCCACAAGTATTAGCATGTCTTTCTAAACTATATAATCAAGAGCAAATTCAAATATTAAAGAATTAACAAAGTTTGTTATGGAACTCTGGGTCTAAAGATAAGATGCATGCACTATGTCCTGTCATAAGAAAAATATTTTTTTAATTAAAAAAACCCAAAACAACAACAACAAAAAAGAAATCCTCAAAAACCCAAAAACTTTTTAGACTCAACTACTGGAGGACTTAGGTTCTCAATTCCTCCAAAAGTTGTTATTAGTTAAGAAATATAGAGCAGTTCTACAAAATCCACAAGATGTCTAAACTGCTTTCTAAAAAGAGCATTTTTGGCACTACCTCTGATATATCCCAGTTGCCCAGCACATGTGGATCAGCAGCATGAAATCATGCTCAGACCCTGTGGCTCCAGCACAAGCCCGTGTCATGCCAATGCGTGCTACAAACACAAGGGTGAAAATGCCCCACAGTTCAAGACAGCTGAGTCACAGGACCCAAATGCAAAGATGTATTATTTAAGTTTGGAAAAAAAACTCTGTGTTGTGCCTTGAAGAAAAGGCATTAAAGTGTTTAGGGTGGGATGTGTTGTGCCATAGCTTACAGTAACCTGACCAAACCTGCCTTGAAGCTAGGGGAGCAGTCATAAGCCCCCAGAGCTTTTCCTCCAGGACATTTCTCCCTCAGAACTTCATGGGATCCTGGGGCACACACCACCACCTTTGTTACCTGCTCTTTCCTGCTACGCTGAACACAGGCTGTGGCTGAAGCCAAGCAAGAGTGAGAAAGCAGCAACTGAGCATGAGGAGACAGCTCTGGTAAAGGCAACTGAGGGGCCAAAATACACCCAAAAAACTTGACAGACTTCTGCTAGAAAACACTGAGATTTATCAGCCTTTAACAGTGAAATGCTGAGGTACAATTATTTCTGAGTTTCTAAATCTCGAGATTAAATATGAAAGCAGAAGATAATTGTTTGTATTGATTATTACTATTAATGGTATACTCTATTTCTTCTGACTATCCATATGTTGAAAAAAGTGTTTGCAACTGGCTGTTTTAGCTACTTTTCATTTATCCTTCACATATCTTTAATCATGCTTATAATAATCTACCGTATGCTATCTTTTTAAAGATAAGAAAAATAGGATACCAGTAGGGAGCTGAGTAGAAAGAAAAAAACCCAAGTGCTTCAATTTTAAAAACTCTGTAAAGTCAATGAATACATCAGTTACAGACTAGATTGGTTATTGCTAGATTGACAGAAGGTTTGAACACCTTGCAGTAAGGCAAACATATACTTAACTGAGAGCTAAAATTGACAAAAGTTCCATTTCTCCACTTGGATCTGCTAAACTGTTTGAGCTTTAAAATCAAAATTCAGTTATATATGAATAATGCTTGTTTATGTTAAGTTAGTTCAAGTATCTGCTCCTAAAAATTACTTTCAAAACTTCAAAATTTCAGCTAGTTAGATGAGTTAAGTATGCAGATTTATAGTGACAGAGACATTAATGGTGGTAGATTTTACTTTTCCCTTGAATCAGGAAGATAATGAATGCTACATTTTTATCACATATAGGCAGCCAGCTTATTTCTCCTGTACTTGGTTTTGATTCTGCATATCTCACAGGTTCATAAGCACTTTGATAGCTAATCTTTGAAATGATGTGTTGGTGAGGTAAGAGACAGACTAATGGACAGTACCTGCAGGGGTGAAGGTGAAGGACTGAACTGCAAAACAAGAAAGCAAACACATTGTGAGTTACACACCCTGACAAAAAGTGCTAATTGCAGGGCACGAGTTTCCTCTGGAAAGTATTCAGTTGGGGCTGAATATCATAAGCAGGGCATAACAGCTGAGCTTAAAGCACCAACCAGCCAGCAGCCAATGAGAAATGATGGTTGGAAAGATGAGCAGAGCATTTTGACAGTCACATTTGAAGACTCTGTGGGGACATGCTGTTTTCCAAGTTGTAAACATTAGGATGAAATTTGAAGCATGATCTGTTATCTACTTTCCTTGCTGAAAGCATACACAATTTCATGATGCAATCAATGTTCACATCACACTTAAATGCAGCAAACTCCATGAGAAGGAATGAGTTGCACGAGACACGCTATTTATAATTATCTACTGTTATGCTCTTCAAGTTATAACAGACTGCTCTCAATTCTGCCTCACCCCAATATGCCAACTCACATACAAGACTAATAATCCTTCTTTTAAAGAAAAATTTAGTCTCAGCTTATGTCCAAAGCTTTAGGTAAGACTACTTCCTGAGAGAAATAACAGCACATCTGTTTCTAGCCTGAAAAAAATCTTGGGATCTAGAATGATATTTCATGTCAGCACATGTATAAGTGTGTGAGATATATATTAATTTCTCAGTTAAAACCACCCAACCTCTCAGAGAGTAAAAGTTATTGCTATTAAAGGAAAGAAAAAAAACACCTTAGGACAAAGCACAATCCATATGTGCTTTGGATGAGAGAGATCATGTGATATGTGCTGACAATGACAGAGAAAATGTGGTGACACCAAGTGAGGTTCCACAAAACCAAGAAGATCCAAAAGTCACTGGTCTCTCCTTCCTCTCTTTACCGTTGCTCATCTGATGTCTTCCTCTCCTTTCACTAAACCAGTAGAAAACAAATGCAGAAGGGAGGACTGAAAACCAACATGGAATAGTTTCCTACAGGTTTAGTGAGCCCAGTCAGGACACTGAACAGTCTGACTATGGCTGAGCTGAACTGGGAGCAGTATGGCTGTGACTGATTGTGGGTTTTTTGGCAAGTTGTTGCTCAGCCATTTAGGAAACTTGAGTCCTTGGTTTTGCATCTGATTACTTGTGAACAGAAGGACACTTGTGTAACTTTAGTGTGATATAATGTCAACATTAAATATGTTCTGTCCTTAACTGGGCAAATGTTCTCTCTTTTTAAGAGCTAGTAAGAACTTCAAGAGAACATACTGAGATATTTGAAGAATTGGAGGTTTTCTGGTGTTAAATTATGCTTCAGAGTAAACCATTTTATAACTCACCTGACTTCCCAAAAATTCATAAAAATCCCAAAACCAGAATAATACACAAAAAAAAAAGACTGGGGAAAGATTAAAATATTTTCATTTGGCAAGTGTATTTAATTTTCCAAGTGTATTTTTCAAAAAATAATTTATAATTGAGCAAACAAAGTTGTCTGTCTCCAAGACAAAACTGTTTATGACTTTTGCCTAAGGTAAATTTTGACGACACTTCTCTGTCCAATACATCACTCTTCCAGATACATGTATGAAGTCACTGATTCATTTAGTCAACTTCATTCATTTGCCATGCACATGGCTCCAGAGACATGGAAATGCACAAAAATGAAGGAGGAGAAGACAAAATCTCTTTGACTTTCCCTGTAAGAGTCTAGTCTAACTCATATTTGAACATATAAATAATGCTGGACTGCCAACAGAGTGCCTTTTGAGCAAGAGGCAAGAGGAACAGTTAATCCTCTTTGTACTTTTTTTAGATGTAGCAGCTAGATGTGCTGGAGATGTAAAAATACTGCCTTATGATCATGATGAAATGTGCTACTGAGCAATGCATTTAAAGCTTCTCATACACCAGCAATTTCACAGCATACATTTAAAACAAGCATACAGAAGTCACCCAGGACACTTTTGCTGTAAGTTCAATGTGTTTTTTTAGGTAGGTTTAGTAGCCCTTATTCTTTTAGTAGCAGCACCTGCTGAGAAGGCAATAAAATCACTGCTCTTACCAGCGTAATTGCTGAGCCCCTTCCTCTTCTTTCTTCGCCAGTACAGCCAGATGCTGAAACCCATGAGAATGACCCAACATGCACCACCAATGCCAGCTATAAAGGCAGGCTGCTTCACCACATCAGTGATTTGCTCAGTTATGCTGTTGTTATTTTCAGTGATGACAACTTCGTTACGACCTCCTGCACAAGACAAATTGAACAGAATGAGGTTATTCTGGATTCTGTAACACACAGTGGAACCAGTACTACAAATTAAAAAGTTTTTTAAAAATAATAATGGATTTCAAAATAATTACCCACAGTAAAAGAACTTTAAAAAGTAGCAATTCACACCACAATATCTGTTTCTAGAGTAAATCCATAGCCATTTTGCAGATATATATTTGCAAAGACAGACCCATAGCACACTCCCAAGTAATCTAACAATACGGAGATAATTTTTTTAACAATATACATATTTGTTAGTTTGTTTTTCCGTAATTGTTGACAGGATACAATAATGAGAAAATGGACCACAGGAAACTAATAAAAAAAAAAATAAATCAAGCAATCAAGAAATATTTTTTTTCCAAATGAGTACTCCAAATACAAAATATGCTACAAGATCAGAAGAAGGCCAAAAATTCTTAGTCAACTCATTTGTTTTCCTTGAATGCTAGCTTCCAAATTTGAAATAAATAATAAAATAAATACACTTTCCACTGGGGCAAAGTGATGCATTTTCCAGCAATTATTTCAAGGGTAAAACAGTTCATACAAATTCTAAGTGTACCATCTTTGATACAAAGCAGAAAATCACAGTTAACTGTAGGTGCTAAACAATCACAGCAACAGATGCTATTTATTTTTCACCTAGAATATGCATACAAGTTCTTAACATCAACCTGCAAGAAATAATTATTAATCAGAATACCAATTAAAATGACGTGCATAGAAAAATTACTATATAGGATCTTAAATTGCATATTACAGTAGAAAACTGTAAATTCCAGTACATGTTCCCACTGTTTTTTCCCCTCTTTCCCCAAAAGGGAACTTTTGTAAAAGAAAAAACTTGGCATTTGACTTGAAAACAAATGCTCATAAAAATCTGAATGGAAATCCAGAAAATGCTGAAGCATATAATTCTAGGGACAGCACTTTCAATTTGTCAAATACAGTTAGTTTTAAAATTAGGAAATGCAGAACATATTTTTCTCAAAAAAACCCCAAAATTTCATTCTATGTATATTTTATATGAACTGCCCACATCTGAAGTTTTGAAATTCATGAAAGATTATCCGTAATTTCTGGTAAAAGCTTTTATATAGCTCAATCCTTTAAATGTTTACGCAATATTACCAGATGCTTGTATGCACGCTGAAAAATTTCAAGAGTAGCTACTCTGTTGAGACAAAGAAGATGCAAACAGTATGATTCTCAATTCTGAGAGTCTATCTCACACATAAAGGTAGTTGAACACTGCAGTAAAACAGTGAAATGGTCACTCAGAGGAAATTAGTTAAAGTATTGCATCATTACGCCATGCTGTGAAAATGCATACATTCCTTTTCTATAATTCAGCAATGGTTAGGGGTTTACTATTCCAACAGAGCAGCTCGCTGGCTTCAGCCTAAAGCCAGCACTCAGGGTCTCTGGTTGAAGCAGATCCGAGAAGTCTGACACTTCCAGTCCCATTTGCAGGTGACCCAGAGTTCACACAGCCATGTGCTGTGAAAGGGGATCCTTTGAGAAGATCCCTCTGGGGCTGCCTCTTCTCAGCCCTGTCCCTGCCAAGATGCAGCTTCAGGCCCTCAGTGGTGCTCAGGGCTGGGCTAATCGGGAAGAAACGCAGTGCCCTGCATGCCATTGCTATCACACTGCTGAGGATCCTGGTGAGTTTATTAGGCTTCCTCTCTTTCAGCACCACACCAATATTTATCATTGATGACTGTCTGCTTTTGCAATCAGACTGTGGAAGCTGTACTAGAGCGTGGCTTGCTTTCAGTCATTCTGGGCGAGAAACAAAACAGGCTCCCAGCAAGCAGAATAGGTCCTACAGAAAAATGCTGCCAGACACACAAAAAGTGCACCAGTACTGGTGTTATGCACAGTATATAGTGGCTGTACTTGGGAAGCCTTACTAGCATCAGGTTCTGGGAGCTGCAAGCTGTCCTTTGCCATTCTTGAGTCTTTTGTCTTGCCACTGCCAAAGGCCCAATGGCTTCCAGGCCTGATTTGGTACATGAGAACAAAACTGAGCGAGCAGTTGTGGCAAAAAAATAAAGCAGGCGGCACTGGCTGCTTTATCTGATTTTCCATGTTTTTTTTCTGCCCATGGAACCAATCCATAGGTGCACCCCAGTGGTGAAAGAGGAAGGGCTGACAGTAAAACTAATAGAAAGGGGCTCTCTATGGCATGCTTTTCCACACACAGAATCAATTTTCTAGTAGCAGTCACCATGGGAGTTGGAGGTGCTCTAATTACCATTAACTCGCAGTTAATTTCCGTGCCCCTTGGAGGAGAGGCCAAAGCAGTGGGACAGTGAGGAAACAGGAAGTCTTGGCACTGCTTCAGACACAGCCACGCTACCAAGAAAAAGAGCAGCCAGGGAAGTGCTTTGGAGACACCAGCTTTGGTAGTGGATTCTCCTGGATTCAAGAATGAGTTCTTTTCACTAAAGCCTCCTAAAACATCTGGTCTTCTCTAAGACCAGAAAACAGTCTTTTGAAAGTGGAGGACATGAGAGCAAACTGCAAAGAGTTTGGGGAGAGGTTTCAGTGGACGGTATACTCTGCCTCTCTTCTAGGGGAAGATACAATCTGTCTTCACATTACCTTCTAAAGTTTGCAGTCTGGCTGTTTACTCTTACCCTTCTGTGCCTAGTAATTACAACTGCAAAAGTAGTAATTCCTTTAAATGTCAAAATAACATATGCTTTGTGAGTTTGATGATGGAAAAATAAATGGCGGCAGATGAATGTTACCCACTGACTTTTGATAAAATTAATATAATTGTTGGGGGTTGGGGAAACAAACAGCATTAATCTTGTATTTCTTTATGTAATATTTAAGCAGAAGTAATAAATATGTCACCCAAGGTACCAGTGTACTATTTCATATACTGCAGGTGGTTCTGTAACAATGCTGTCAGTTCAACTAATTAGAGCATAGACAAGGGAAGTGTGCGACCTGTAACGCTCCATTGTTCCTGAAGACAAAAACATAATGAAATATAATGTCTTCCTCCCATTGGAGAGTAATGAAGAACAAAACTAATTTGTCGGACCAAAAATTAATTAGACACATCAGATTCAATTGTACCTATTACTGTGAAAGTTTGCAGCTGTTCCTCATATTATTATGCCAATGATGGAATGTAAGAGGGACCAGGCCAACTGATGAAGAGAAATAATAGCTACAGCATTAACCAGCATTGCCCTTATCTCCAATTTCACTTCTCGTTTTCCAAGTGAATGTTTTTTAGCATATCATTAGTTATCATAAGATTTTTATTCTTCATTCTCTTTGAGTCTTCCATAAAATTTTTCAAAATCCTGCTTCAAGTATGGGCACAAGATTCCTGTAACAGTGAGACAATTTCTAACTAAAGGAATAATATACTTCCTACTGCTTCCTATTCTCCTGTTATTGCCTTCTGGATTGTCACAGGTCTGTTATCTAAAATTACTCTGGGAGGTCAGTAGTTGATTATATCCCTCAGGAAAACCAGTTCTTTTCAGAAATAAACCCCTGAAACATTTTTAGAAGAATAAATCCTGTATTTAAAAATATCTTTCTTTTTTTTATACACTGTACTCTGTATTTCATGACTATTAAAAGTTTTTACTGCTTAGAAACACAGCTTAACTCTCCTGGCACCCTTGACCTGTTCTCTCCATTAATCAGCATTTCTGCAGCTGATCATTCTGTTTGCAAGTTTTTAAATGGTATAGATAAGCACCAGACCACATAGAACTCGATTATAATATAATAACTCAATAATGTTTTCCCATTCATTATGAGATTTTGAGGTTTATTCATTAGTTCATTTTAAATCCATGCAACCAGCTTTTTAAAATTTTACTTAAAAAATAAGTTTCATATTTTATGATATTAATTCCCATTCAAACATTGAATGGTACTAACTCCAGGTTTTCAGAAATGGTATCACTTAAACACTTACATTTATCAAACAAATTTATAGTCTGAGAAATAACTGTTAGTCATTCATAATCAATAGCAAAATTAGACCTAAAGAAAAGGGTAATACAGACCATATATGTAATAAACACATCCAATTTCAGGATCCCAAAAGAGAAACAGAAATGACAACAGAAACATAACCCAAACAGAAACTACTCTCTGCTATTTTTCATGCAAATAACTCTCAAATGTGCAAAGACATCACTGGAAAAACTTGAAGCAGACATTCTGGGACCATTTAAGGAGCAAATAAATAGCACTAAGAACTCTGGGAATCATCCAGCAAAGACCTTTGGTGCAAGTATAACTCACAACACATTAAGTGACACAAGGCTACCCATGCACTTAAAATGCAACACACTTATTGTGCTTTGCTGGAATAAGTGCAGTGCATTTTGTGCCTAGTTAGATGGACCCCTTAGTGAAATAAGAAAAGAAAAAAGGTCTTGGGTTTCTTGCATTTTCAAAAATCAATTTTTTGTTTTCACTTCTAGCTGTCTATATCCCCCTCTTTTTTTTGGTCTTCTGTGGCTGCTTTTCTAAACCAAGTGCTACCTTCACTTCCACTCTTGTATTTCTGTCTCCAGTGAGCCCTGAATGCTAAAGTACCCTAGGCTTCTGTTTCGATGAATGGGGAATGTGAATATCAGTAAACATTTAAGCAATGCTTATGGGACAGCCTTTTCTAAGAGTCTACGCATAGTCCATGTTTGGGACAATGTATTGGACAACATTTTCTAGAAAGAAAATATTTAGTAACAACAGAAATTCCCCAAACAAACGAAAGTCCATTTAAGTAATAACTAAGTTAGATCATCCAGATAAAAGCAATGTATTGTACATTCAAAAGAGGTGCTGCTTTGCATAACTCATTTCAGGTTTGCTAAACATAATTACTTCTAGTCTTCCATATTGTTCCTGCCTTTTTATTTTCTATTCAGGAAAAATTTTTAGAAGAAACAAACCCCATGTTTCCCTCATGTGAAGAAATTAGTTCTGCATGGAGACCACAGCCAAGAAACAACTATTTCAAAGGCTGGGATGATAATGCTACCTTTGCTCTCTAATTGGAACAGAAATGACTTTTTCTTTGACAGTGAAAGCTTGTCTTCTTGGGATACCTGAGAAACTCTTGACTTTAGACATTCATTAAACAGTAGTAAAGAATGCCTTAGGCATCAGTGGAGTGAGTAAGGCAATATTCCAGCCATCGTAACAGAAGGAAAAAGGAGCTCAGGCTATTTGTTCCACATATCTGCCAACCTGCAGAAGTGGTGAATTCATTTTAAAAAAGCCTCAAAACATTAAATCAGTTTCGCTAGGCAATCTGAATTTTCTCATATGTCTTAGGAACATATTTTGCTTTATTGTCTGCAAGAACTCTGCAGGAAGAGAAGACAAAAACATCATCAGGCAGTGGAACATAAAAGCTAACTAACCAGCTCTGGTCAAATCTCACCATTTGCTCCACAGATTTTCATGCTTCCAGAAGTGATGCATGAAAGCATTTCTGAGAGAAAAAGCGCAAAACAAACCAACAAAAAACAGGCAAACCAAAACAATGGAACAGACAATAACTTACCAATTATTATGGGTTGTGGGTCACTTTTTACTCCCACACCTGCACTGGTGCTTGCAGCAACTTCCACGCGGTACTGGATACCTGGATATAGGCCACCTATTACTACAGACCGAATGGCTGCATCTACTGTTTTGTTGATATGAAATCGAGTCTCATTACCTAGGCACCAGATCTGGGACAAAAGTTCACGTGTTAAAATAGATGAAATTCTTCACACTCACACAATTGCACACAGATATGACATATCAAGGTATTTCATGGCATTTATTTAGGACTTCTTGACAGTCTTACTTTTCAGGAATAGCTGAAATTGGGATGATTTAGCTCAGCAAGGTATCCCAGATTAGCACAGGATCAAGCCAGTTGCAAAGACTACTTGCAAAATACCTCTCTGGATTCTAGATCTCCATGGAGTGCAAATTCTGTGCTTACACTTCTTACAAGCACAGACCAGACCATCAAAGTGGAAAAGAAGTGTTATACATCAATCTAAATCTTGTTTATGAAACCTTTTGTTAAAATAACCACATTTTTTCCTTCCAGATTTCCTGCTGAATAGGAAAAAGATACCAAATAATATGAGCACAAGTTGAAACACTTCTTAAAGCATTAAAGAACAAAAAAATTCAAAATTCTTTTCAACTTCCTTTTATTACTCAAGAGGGATATTATAAATTTCTGAAATGGAATAAGCACAGATTCACATTTACCGCTGCCTTTGTGATTATTAACATTGTTTAGGAATCCACACATCAGTTTCTTGCTCAAATATTATCTAATTAGGCAGAAAATCCACCCTATAATCACAACCAGCATTTTGTGATGAGAATAGTCTATGAGTTCAAAGTGTTATGTCTCCCTCTTGTATTTTTTATAGGATTCTCCAAAGAGGTTTTGAAACTAACTTCTAGGCATGTTTCTTCAGTTAATGATATCTGCAAATACTGCTTTTGTATTATGTATTCTGTAAATGCTAAAGCAAGCAATTACTACCACAGAAGAAAATAAATGCATAAATATATCACATCTACACTAACATAAAAATGACAGCAGAAGAAAACACTATTGGTGGAACCAGTACCAGTGACAAACTAATTTATCTAAGTGACAGTAATAATATCTTTACACTTACTTTTGACCCTGCTCAGTGTTTTCCCACATCTTATCTTTTTTTTTTTTTTTCCATCAAATGCTGAGAAAGATTTGAAGAGGAAAAATTATCTTGTGTTCCTAAATCTAAGGTGATCCTATTTGCCAGCCAGAATGCATTAAGTAACTTTTTTACTCCTTCACTCCTCGCATTTACTCCTTTGCTCCTTGTCTGTCTTGGTCTTAGGTTATAACAGCTATGAGATACCCCTAATTAAAAGAATTTAATTAATTAATGAATTTGCAGGCATTCTGATGCTTGAAGTGGAATCAACAGATCTACTTACAATTTGTTAGAAGATGCACTGTGGAACTTCAGCAATTATTTAATGCTCAAGTAAATATTAGACTCTCTGCACCATACACTGTAACTAGTTCACTACTCAGGTACCCACCTAATCTAACACAGGAGGGCTGTGATATGTAGTGACTTCAGCTGGTTTTATACACAACCCAGAGGCTTGAGCACTCACCTGGAACGTGATGGCTTTTATTAGCCATCAGCCCAGTTTGTTTCATATCTACATGTTTTGTGGATTAGGAGTGCTTTACTCGTTTGCCTATAAGCCCTCGATGGTTTATATTGACTTATACTGGAGTCAGGATCAAGATTAATTAAGCCAAAGGATAATTATTAATTGATATGAAAATTAGATCAATAAAATACTGGGATTAATAAATCTTGATATTGACTAAAAGCAAAACAAAAGAAGTGCTATGCTAAACATAAACATTGTGAGCATTTATTGAATCCCTCTGACCAAGTGAAAAGCTGGAAGAAGTTGAACCATTATCTGTTTTAGAAGCCAAGCACTTTCTCCCTTCTTCATGATGGGTCCCTTCAAGATACAGCAGGGGAAAAAAAAAATTATGTGAAATAAGCTGCAGTCACCACTTCCACCCTTTGTGGGACTGTCAAGAAATCTGCCCTGATCCATTTCAATTAAACATTTCATAGGCCATCCACAGCAAAGTTAATTTAGCACACTGTGCTCCTTGCTGTCACAAGGTTGAACCTTGCCCAATCATTTTCTCTACCTGAATAACAGAGTGCATTTTTTTCAATGTTGTGAAAATATCCTTGTGCAAAAGTAATCTTAGTATAAAATTACAGACTACAACAACATGTAATGTATAAGTAGTTGACATTTTGACCCATCATAGCAAAAAAAAGGAAGAAAATACAACCAATGCAAGCATCTCTGATGTAGCAAACTTTGGATACACTAGTTGTGTTCAACCTGTTTTTCAGAGCAAACAATCTGGCACTTCAAGTTATGAAGCTTGACAGAAATAGTACTTGGAAGAAGACTTGAATTCTCTCACAGTCACAGTCCTTGACTTTGACCTTGACATGTTAGGATTAGCATTTTTGCAGAGGAAATAGAAAGAAACTTTCCTGCCAGCTTTGCTGCCAGAATGAAGGAACTCCAAGACAGGGACTTCACTGTCTGCCTTTAGAGTGCAGAAACCCCTTACAAAAAAATACCACTCTTCTTCGTGTTCCACAGCAGTGAAGAGCTCGCAAGATAAGAACTGTACACTGGCTAGAAATTGCAGCTCTCTTTCATATCAGTCTCATGGTGTTGTTGCTTTTTAATATAGCAGTAATAATAATAATAATAATAATAATAATAATAATAATAATGAAATCCATAAGCAGTCAGTCCTTTTTCTCCATATAATTATATGGGCAGCTGTAAATGCTGTCAAAATCTAAATATATAAACAGTGCTATTGTTCTGTAATTCAAGCAGGCTGCTTTCCTAAACACACAACCCTCCCATCAGACATCGTGTGTACCTTGTACTCCTGGATGACTCCATTTTGGTGATCTGGAGGGGGAGGATCCCAGGAGATGCTGATGCTTGTGCTGTTGTGATTTCCAACTGTCAGGACAGTGACAGACTGAGGAGGAGCACTTGGAGCTACACCAAGGAGAGGGAGCAAACAGAAGCAAGGCATTAACACATTTGCTAGGGCATGGATTTTGCTGAAGCAGTGCAAAAGCAAGCACACAGTATAGAAAACTCACACTCCCTGCAGACCTAGGGATGTGCTTTTGTCAGCCACTGACAATATTGAAAAATGCCCTTCTGAAGAGAAGCATAGGGCTGAATGACAATGTGGAATTTGTGTCAATGGAGAATCAATACAAATAATTTACTTATATTTGGCATTTTTTAAGTTTGCACTGGAATTGTTCTCATGTTTGCCTTTGTTTTCCATAACATGCATGAATGAAGTCCCAGGTGAGGCTACTTCACCTGGCCTGAAAACTGTTTTGGTTCTTCTATTTTTATATGGTTTAATAATTATGTGAGCAGCCAACATTTAATGTTACTTTTTTGTTTGCTCTCCAGGAAGACAATACCAGGTTTAAACATAGAACTTGCAACTCTGAACTGGAAAAAGCTTAAAATATTCATGGCTTTACATCAAATACCAGTGAATAGAGCAGATGCTAAGTTAGGTCACATATATACTTATGTCCTTTTCTGCCCCTAGGCAAATAGCTTTCTTTTCAGAGTCCTTTTCAGTTCAACTATTCACAGCTGTTTGGCTGGTCACTGCACATCAAGGCCAATTCTACAAGATAACGGCTTGCCAGCCCTGTCTGTTGTCTAGAAGCGTGAAAAAATAAAATCATAGCTGTTAGTGACCAGAGCTGTGCTGGCAAAACCCCTCTTGCAGCTCCACCAGAAGCAGGGTGCTTCCGTTTGCTCAGGAAATGCTGCTTGGGAAGTGGTGCAGGAGCTCTGCTATGGAAATGTCTCCTCTGTGAGCATCTGCTATATCCATAGTGGGCCCTCCCAGCACTGCTGTGGCTGCCATGGCAGAGGACTGTCAATATGGCCCTGCTCAGCCACCTATAATTTTTTGCGCCCCCCC
>VWZN01011083.1:139391-164704 GCA_013396955.1 Regulus satrapa
CTCCCAGGCAAGTGTTGAAACTCCACAGCAGTGGCGAGCTAGGCCACCGAGGTCGAGTGTATTATATTAAGGTATAGTCCCTGAGGGGAAAAGCTGATGGATAGCAGCTGCTTGGAACTGGTCCTAGAATTTATTTATTCCATCTCTCCCAGTCCATCTACCCAGTCTTCAAAAAAACTAATAGAAAGATGCCAGAAAAGTGTGAACTAATAAAGCTAGCAAGCAAGCATACCTCTCCAGGACAATTTTCCAGCTCACAGGAGCCTGTTGCTTAGACAGCTTCTGTTTCAGGGAGGTGTCTTGGTATCTAATAAATACTTATGGAATTTTTCTTCCACATATTTTTCACTGTTTTTAATCTGATCTTAAAACATTTCATGCAAAATATGAAAGCTAATTTTGAAAACTTATGGTAGACATCATACCAGAACCATAAATATTTATCACTCTCCTGCCCCAACTTCATAACTTCATAACATATCTTAACTGGACAACAATGTGGTTTGGGGCATCTCACATCATGTGTCAAAACTCCCTGACTCCAGACCCCTGGTCAGAGTGCCTTCTTCACTGCTAAACTTAATGGAAACACAACTCTAGTCTAATCTTTAACAGATATCCCTGAGTCCATGCCCATCCTTGGACCATGTTTCTCAGAAAGCCAAGAGCCTCTGGCATCTTTGTATTAAAGTCTGGCAGGTTTAGCACAAATAAGCACAGCTACAGACATCAGAAGTGTTCAAGTCTCCTGAGCCAATTCAGATATTCCTATTGTTCTTCACAGCCTCTTTGAAGCTGGCTGTGTTCCCATGTCGAAAGCTCCACAGCACTTGACTTGGCACAGGCTCATGGAGCCAAGCTCAAATCTTTACCCTGATAACCCTGGAAAGTTGGAGCGCTCTGCTGCAAGAATCACACAACTTCAAACTATGGTATCAGAGGTGAGGACAAGGAACTATACAAGATTATAGCAGAAAAAAAAAATAGATGAAAAATGAAACACATATTACAGTCCTGGGAGGCTTCACATTTCAACAACTACATTTTCAGATGCTGGTTCAGCTGCAAAGCTAACAGTGCTTGGGAGAATCCTTATGACCTTGCCTGATGAAGAGAAACAGTGAACTGGAAGGGAGAAACGGAGCTGTATTGTGGACAATTTGACTCTTAGCCAGCTTGAGTGAAGCATGGAAAGGTGGCCTTGGGCTACTCCTTGCAAACGTGCAAAGCATAAAATTGGTGAAATAAACAGTTGCATTGTGTATTTTATGGCATGTGAAATAATTTGCCACACAGTAAAAAAATTAGCATTTTAAAAGTCTTGAAGTTATTCAGTAACAACAAACTGTGAATAAACGTTTGTGTGTGATATTAATTAGAATACTTTACGTGAAAATAATAATCATAAAAATGGCAAAACTTAACACTGCATAACTCATTTTGGGTTTTAAGTACAATGGGACAACTCGCTCAAACATATTTACTTTCACTACTGAAACAAAAAGAGCATTCATAAATATAATGTCTTATATACGCATACCTGGTGGGAGAGGGGAGTGTGAATACAAGAGAAATGTAAAATGAACACCATACTCTAAAGTTAAGAAACCCCAAACATACTGTATTCATTTTTCTTTGCATTTAAACTGTATGCACATTCTAGTTAATATTCAACCAGTGTGTGTGGGTGTTTTTGAGGTTTTTTGAGGACATAGAACAGACTTGAAGCAAAATTAAAATTGCAGCTAAGGAATGCAGCTGTGGAAATATAATTTTAAGAGCTGCACTAAGGTGAGGAGAAACTGACAGAGAACAGCTGATAAAAGCTAAGGAGACTTTCCTTCCTGTCATATTTTTGTGGTGACAAAGAAGATGCAAGAGAAGTACTAATCCACAGTGTTATTCCAAAGGAGATTAAACAGTGGATGCAACTGAAAAAAAACCAACCAAACAAATAAAAAAAAAAATCTGTCTGTAGAGAAAGTGTGAAAGAAATAGGGAAAATTGTAAAATAAAACTTCTGATTTAGCTCCCAGTGTATGCATGCACACACGTTTATATGTACCAGTCCAGCTTCCTCTCTCTGATAATATCACTCTGTAAGCTGGCACCATGATATAAATTAAGCCACTCGTCTGACATTGCTGCAGTTATTAAATAGATCACATTGAAAAATAACATTTTTAAAACCGTTTTCTCATTTCCCTTGCTGCTGGCTTGTGGAGAACACCTTGCCTGCTTCTTGACAGGTCAATTATTCCAGTGCTCAGCTTCTTCTTACAGATATGAAAGAACCCAAATCGCTGCTCATCTTTTCCAGACGCAGCCAAACAGAATTCCATTTGTTACCTTCACAAGGCCAAAGAGGCAGGAGATGGATGGATACTGAACTGTGACAAATGTCTGATCTAGAGGAAAAGTCTAACTGCAGCAAAATTGATTTTTAGAGGTAGGCCTCAGAAGTAACATTGCATGTAAAATCCAATCGAGCAGAAAGTTGCCTTTTGGTTGCACTTTGCCTTTACCAGGGATATTTGCTTTGATGTCGTAAAAAAAATTCCAACACTTTTACCACTTTTCCAAATTATTTTCTAAAAATAGTATAGCTGACATTTTTAAAAGTCAAGTCTAAAAAAAGCTCATTTTTGAAATGGAATCACAGGCAACACAGCACCTTTAAACAGACTGCCATCTTTCTTCAGTGGAAGAGGAGCAAACCACTGCCATTAAATATTTAGCTGATACTATTTTTAAAATACCTGAACACCAATATAATGACGAAGATAATCTGAGGAATGAAAAGAAATAGCTGTAGAACTGCATCTACTGAATGTCTTAATTTTCTCATGGAAGTACCTAATTTTATCACCCAAGGAAGAGGAAGAATTTTTTACAGGAGCTGATATTTTTCTGGTGATAATACCACATGTCCCATGCTGACGTTTTTTGAGAGGAGATACTTGTAAACAGAGCCCTTAAAGGTTATATTAATCTACAAAGCAAATCCTAGGCTGTGAGTTTATATACATACCTGCAGGCAGGAATATATAGTTTTTTAAAATCTTCCCTATGTGGAAAACTATTCCATGTGAACAAAGTGTCCTTTAAGGTAAGAAATTACCTGACAGGCTCTGCTGGGAGCTAAGGTTTATAAAAGAGAATGTCATTCCTCAAGTATTTTATAGAAATAGACAGGAGATATAAGACCTCTCTTTTTCAGTAGTTCTTAATTTATCTTTAGCAAGAGATAGTTAGAATAACTAAATAAACACCAAAAATCAATTGAAATTGTACAGGAGGAAAATCTACTAGTGAGAGGACAAAACCCCACATTTTAACCCCAAAGAAGAAAATTCACCTGTAGAATTTTTTTTTTAAATTTTCTTTTTTATAAAAAAACCCCTTTCTTCAGAGTGCTGCAAACATATTCTTTACCATCTGACTTTATAGTTTGAACAAAGAACTGAGAACCATAAAATCCCAAATTCTAAATCAGACCTGAAAACTGCCTTCTTGCACACTCTTTTACATGTTGCAGGACACTGAATTTCCTCATCCATAAAATTCAAAGTACAACCAAGTTGTCCTCAGTTTTACTTACATGTTGGGTAACAATCATAACAAATCAAAGAGAAAAGTGAGTAATAAGCATGTCTGTTCTAGAATTAAAGAGTACTTGGCAATCAGCACTAAATTAAACCTCAGGAGACTACTATAAATGATTAAGATGCACTTTCAATAGGAAGGAAAGAGTACACTCAAAACCCATTGAAACCATATGAACATTTTAAAACTTCACCAGTATTTTCCTCTCTTGCTTACTCTTGCTTAAAAAAAAAAATAATAATCAGTGTCAGAGAGATGAACCCTCAATGTTAGGACTATCCTACTTTAACATGAGATTCTCCAGGCAAAGACTGCATTACATAGGTAGAAAGATGGGTTTTTAACATCAAATGATTAAAATTACTTACATCTCACCCCAGTGTCTTTACTTTTCAACAGAAACCCAGCAGCCCTGGAGTGCCCATGCTTTAGCACAACTATATACGAAGCTATATGCTATAGATATAAAAGCTCGATCATTTCAGAAGTATAAACTGTTCACTCTCTCTGAATCCTGACTGTTTCAGAGGGGCTTGAAAGGTGCCCAGGGAAATCCTCTGCAGTACTGAACAGGGCAGTTTCATGAACACTGTGCTAACAGAAACTGTGAAGTGGTGTGCCCTTGAGACTGGAGTTTCTCCAGACTAGTTAAATATGTGCCCTTCACTACTCATTTCCTAGCCAACTGTTCATCTACATTATTACCCATTCAGAAAGATGTGCATAGTATCAAACACTCATCTGTGAGAGCTTGCATGTATTTTATTTTCAAAGTGCAGACTGAAGTCTTTTACTGCAGCAGCAGTGGTTACAAAAGAAGGAGTGCGGCGCATACTTTTTGGAAGACCAAAAGCCACCCATACCTTGGAAGGATGTAACAGCTAGAAGAATATAGGGTCAGCACAATGCTTTCTCAGGAGATATTTACAGCACAAAGCTGAATATTACATCAAATTTTAATGTCACCTCAGTGTGTAACAAACAGAAATCACATGGAAGAAACAGAGAGGGACATGTGCATACAAAGAATACCTCAGCCTCAGCTATGAGAGCTCATTGCTTTTCTGCCCCTTTTACCAACCTTCCTCTGTGGTGCGAGCAGACTTGGATTCACTGTCCATCCCTTGGAATTCATTGAAATAAGGGCGAACCTTAATTTCATAAGTGACCCCCTTTTTCAGGCTGACAAGGACGGCGCTGCGCTCGGTGGGCACTTTGACCTCCAGGTTCTGCCACACAGCTGGAGCAGGCAGGCCGGAGGTTTGGCGATACAGGACTCGGTAGCCCTGGATAAACTGGGACTGGCGATCCACCTAGAAATGACAACAAACATAATAAATAAACAAATTTTTTAAAAAACAAAAACCAGTGTAAAAAGAAAACAAAATAGCTGCCTAGAATAATTTTGCCCTCATCAAAAAGAGCTATGCATCAAATTCACAGCTATGATGCTGAATTTAATAATCTAACTACCTTCCTGTAAGTCACTGTTGATTAATTGTCTACAAAGAACATTTGTTTCACATTACTGGTTATAGAATATTTCTTTCTGTTTTGCTTTCTCCAGCTCTATATATCATGACAAATACCACCTTAAATCATATAACAAGGCCCCCACCCCTGCAATAAATCATGAAAAGAAAAGTTTGGCATAAGGCTTGCTGCATGTAAACTTACTAAGCACATCTTGGCTACTGATGTGCTGAAATAGGAGAAGAAAAGAAAAACAAATTCTTTTCAGAAAAGGACAAGTCTTTGAAGATACCTTACATGCTTACAATTAGTCCATTAGTTGGCTCACAGCCCATGAAATGCACAGCAAATTAAAATAAACATAAGGCAGATGCAGAGAAAACAACTTCCAAAGGCATGTGCTGTTTCTTGTGTTCACAGCCTGAGCAGCCCCTTTGCGTCCTGGGGTTGTGATGCTCTCAGGCCATCAGAGGGAGATGGACTGTTGGTTTTGGTTTATATTTTATTTGTTACTAGGCAAGCAGAATTCAAGATTGGATCATAGAATTTATAATTTTATCCTATAAATAAGATTTTTATTTGAATAAAAGCTTCATATGTGTTTTAACTTGGAGAGGTTGCTTGCAGCGATTTAGCTTCCAAGAAAACCCCCAAAACCAAGGCATTATGATTCCTGCCCAGTTTTTTCCAGGAAAAATACCACCAAAAAACCCAAACAAATTTTGGATGCTAAAAGTAAACCAAACCCAGCTGCTTCTGGAGTTGCCAAATAAGGAGCAAGGAAAGTGCAGCACAAATAACAAGACTGTACAGCTGGCTGTTTGGTAATTCACTGTTATAACTAAGACTCAACAAGTAGGATATTTCTTATGTTCTTGTCAATTTGCCTGCTCAAAATATTCCAGAATTAGAAAAACATTTGTTTGACTTCTCTTAAGAATAAATGAATTTAAGGCTGAAAACACAAACCACGCTCTATTACACCCGTCCTATAATCTTGTTACAGTTTATTGAGGCATTCAGAGGGGACACAGATTCTTAGACATTAAAAAGCATGGCGAGCAAGAAGAAAGCTTTATTTATGAAAGCAAGGCAGAAATGTCTTTCATCAAAACTGTCACTGTTAAAAACCTTGCAACATATGTTACAACAACATTAAGCTTGCATTTTATAAACTTCTCTGCATTCACTTTAAGTGAATTTATGCACTGAAAGAGGGATATAACTCACAATAATAGCTTGTTAATACCAAAAGAATCAAGCTGTGTTTTTAAGAAGAACATTAAGCAGCTGTTTCCAGATGAAGGGAGTCTGTAAATCAGAGTAAACTGTTTTTATCCATGTTTGACTTTGATTAACTAAATGTTTTATGGATATAAAGACTTCAAGAACTTCACATTTACTACAAAATTCAGCAAAAATAATGCTTTCATTGCCTTTGCAATATGGGTTTTTGACCGAAATTACAATATAAGTTTATGATGTTTAATAATCAAACACTGAATTTGATTCTTGACTTAGTTCTCACTTAGAAGCTACACTGAAAGATGGCATAACTTTGTTATAACTTTCCCTTTTGTCTTTGCTCTATTTTTAAGCTCTACTGACTGCTGCCTAGTGGAGAAAACTGAAAACTCAGAATTGACTCGACTGAACAATAACATTGTGTTGCTTCAACGCAGTACCAAAAGTGTTTTGTACAGCATGGCAAAAACCTATCCCTCAACTCACTGAGAAGAGCTGGACCCATAGATAATATCTAAAGAATGCCAATTTTCAGTCCCTCACACTTTTGTATCTACTTCCATATAGATTTTCCATACACATCTTTTCTTCCCAGACTTCTAAGATCTTAACTTGAAAAGACAAAACGATAGAAGGAATATGAAAGGAGAATCCAGTGGCACCCTAAGGTACATTTATGGGTGCTATAAACAAGCTTGATTTGGGGCTCACTTGAGTTTCACAGAGCTTTCAGTTAATAGTTTGATCACAGCAGGGCAGTGATCTGCCCAACTATCAGATTATTGACAGTGATTTCATCATTCAGAGTCTGGGAGGGCAGTGAAAAAAGAAAATATTATGCATTTTTAATGTTTTCTATAAACATCCAATCACATTCAGTATCTAGGAAGGGATACAAAGCTATCTCTCATGCCCAATTAAAGCTGGTCTGAATGAATAGGGCCTTCTGGAAGGTCAAAATGTTGGGAAACTACTTAGAAGGCACTTTATTTACTGAGAAAGGTAAAGTTTTTGTTTTGTTTTTCAAACGAATAAAAAAATACTCTTGGATAATTACACAGATTAAGCAGAAATATTTGTGAGGGGTAGGACAGGTATATTGCACATATACATACACTGATATGTGCATACATATGTGTACGTCTATCTACATCTGCACACACGTTCATATATTAATACAAAGTGACTGTGACTTCACAACTTTCTCCATTTCTGTGGTAATGATGTGCCACACCATGAACAGACTACCAAAAATAACCTTATATGCTTAGCATTAAAGGCGTTAATTCAGCTGTACAAGTTTGCTCTAAGTTTGGCATACATTCACACATAGGCAGAGCTGCAGAAACATGCACTCCAGCTTGATGAAAGGATAAAGAATGTAAATGGTTGCCACTTCCTTACACAAATTACTCAGCATTATTTCAGCAATTGCAGGAATCCTCTGTTGAATACAGAGATCAGAGAATATTCCTAGTCCGTGATAGCAACTCAAAAGTTCTGCAACAGTTGCTGATAGAAAGGCACATTTGCCTCCCTCAAAGGACGGCAGAACATTCAGGTGCTCCTTTGAAAGGCTGGAGAGGTCAGTTCCTGGGTAGCTCAGCAGGGACCTAATGCGATCTACAAGCAGAACTGGTCCTGTGTGCTCCTTCTCACCCCGTTTTATGGTGAGTCCATGGTGCAGGAGGCATCTACAACACCATTTCTGCAGAAGAGGAAGCTCATTTTCCCTGCACATGCCACAGCTGAACACAAGGCGGGTTCAACAGCTATTAGGTTGTTAAAACAATGGCAAGAAACTCATAATGCAGCTTATGCTGCAGATATAAGCTCCTTTCAGGAAAACCTGCTAATCTGCACCCTAAATACATGTTGCAATATGCTCTGTAGCATGCAAATTTCTGTCCCAAAATATCCTAAGAAATCCTCTGTTCCCAAAGCAATACCCACAGCAATTCTCCAGCTGGGCAGAGTAGCTTGCACACTGTGTTGAGCTCTCTGGCATGGACTCCCAGAAGTCTCTGGAAATTCAAATGCACTAGCATTTATGTATCCTACAGGAACAAGGCAAACGGGGACGTTAATCTAGAAGACTGTCTAAAGGACCTGACTCTTGAAGCTTCCAGTGAAGTATATTCATTTAAAATCTACATCAAATTTAAAAACAGAGGTAAATAAATTATCCTTCTGTCTGGTAGCCTCCTAGAAGGCAATAAGGACTTCAAAGCAGTAATTCTTTTGCCATGTTGAAGAACCAATTTTTTATTTCTGCTTGTGCCACAGGGCTTCTTTATAATGCTGGGAAACATTTCATATTTGGTCACTAATGAAACTTTAAGTTTAATGCCCACTGAAGCTAGAAGTGCTGACCCATAGCTGAGGTCAGCTAAAAAAGCTCTAGGAGCACAGAATATACTCTAGCAACGTGATATGTTTTAATAAAAATAAAAATAAATCATGTCCAAGGCTTAAAATTATCCATTTGATAACAGTGGGTGTATCTGCCGCCACAAATTTCATCAGCAATAACTATCTCTGCACCTCACCTCTCTATGTGTAAAGTTAGGATAATGACACATTTTTAGCATTGTGATGTTAAATTCAGTATTATTTGTGAGGCACACAAATGTTATGGTTGAGAGCATGACAGATAAGCAAGCATGTGAGACAAAATAATAATTTTTTATTCAATGCAAGGTTTCAATGGTATGAATTTATTAAGACCTGGCACCACACAGAGAATAAGGAAGATAAAAAGAAATGTTTAATAGCTCCATGAAGAAGAGATCCTCTATGTGACCAGATAATTACAGCTATATTTTAATATCTATACACAAGAGGAATACATTTAAGTGGCAATGAAAACCTAACTTTTGACATTCCTCTTCTTATCTTTTAGCAGTGACATTGTAAGCCTGACCTTCTTTTCAAAATATGTGTGTATATGTGTGTGCATATTTTAAAATTGCAACACAGCCACAGGGAGCCATTTCTGAAAATTTAAACTCAAATTTGAAAAAAAAGAATAAAGCAAAACCAAAACAGTCTCATAAAAGAGGGAAGGAAGTGGTGTTAATTTGCTGTGAGTCACGATGCCAGAAAGTCAGTAACCAAGGACATTCCTTGGCATTCACCCTTTGAACTGCATAAAGCCAACACAAAGAGTCTTATGACTCTCATGGCACTTCTGTCCTTTTGTATGATAGCTACACTATCTATCAGTTTTATGCTAATAGTGTGGACTTTATTCTCTGGATAGAGTGGTTTTCTTCCTAGAGACTATGGTTAATTAATTGGTTTTGTTCTGGTTGCTGGATAGTTTCTAATTAGCTGCTTCAGAGATCTTTCTTTGTGTCTTTCTTCCCCTGGGCAATTCCAAAATGCCTCTACAGAGGTCTCTGTGCTTGTCAGGTGGCACAGGGTCACTGCTTTGAGGGACCTTCCCAATAAGCTGGTATCCACAGCATTTCTAACAATCTGTATTTACCTTACTATTTCTTCACTCAGTGTTCAGTAGGGGCATCAGGAAATTCTTTAAGAGGAATATATATCACACACATACATACACACAGAGAAATGCACCACATGGATGTGATCCAGCTTTTCAATTACTTTCTGCTAACATACAAAGTTTCTACTATTTATCCATCTGCTTGGGCAAAAGGGTTTGCCGCAAAGGTTAGTTAGCCTCTTCTGGAGGAATTGTAGCTGAAACATGCAGCATCTTAAGAAAGCCAAGCTGTATGTTGACATACATTGGTGGCAAAATGCAGTGACACATACTCTAAATATTAATCTTTCATCAAAGACAAATTTGTGGGTTTCTCTATTCTAATCTGTACTCTGACCATTGAAATCTGTCAGAACAGGGATGGTGCATAAGCCCCCATAATAATGGCTGAGTTGTGCAAAAACAACAGTAATCCTTACAATACACAATCTATCACCACACTTCTTATCTCCTCTTGTATAATCCCCTGCACACATTAGGCTCTTAGCAATATGACATGTAGAAGAAAAGCCCTGAGCATTCTGAATGCCCCCTTAACAGAATTCATCCTATAGAACACAACTGTTTTGATGTTGTGCAGGGCAGTTTTTCTCTCACTCGTCCACTCATGGCTCTTCTTCCTCTGGGAAGATGCCAAGAGCAAAGCACTCCCTTCTGGTGTGCAGTGCCCTGGGAATTCTTTCCTACTCTTACAAATCTTTTCCATCAAGCCTCAGGACGGGAAACAGAGCAATTTGAAAGCCAAACATTATATTTTAAATTCTACCTAGTCGTTTAACCCCTCAAATAGAAATGTTAAGCACTGCCCAAAAGACTCTGGTCTTCTCTAATGAAAGGATATCCACTCATTGTGGGTAAGGCTTGTGCTGGAAAACCAGATGATACACAGTGTGTCAGGCATTAGCCCCACGTTTCTGACTTCCCTACAAGCGCTCTGTAGGAAAGACAGTTTTGATTTTCAGGTCACTAAATAATAGGGTATTGTCAGAGGTCACTATGACTTAAAGCAGAAAGTACTTTTTCATACAGCAATTTCTTGTTGATATTTAACTTTGATTTTTTTACACTGCTGTATGTTATCTTGTCAGAGCACTCACACTGTGATCAAGACTGGATCTTTTCTGGGTGCTAAAACACTGAAGGGATAAATAGGCAAAATAGGCAGACTGAAAGTACTGTTAAAGTAACAACAGCAGAAGCTTTACCGTCCAGGTGACTTGCACTGTCGTGGGTGTCAGCACAACAGGATTATGCAGCCGTACAATGACATCTCCCAGCTCTTTCTGGACTTGTCTGTGATCCACACCTTGTGCTGGGGGGCTGATATCTGCCAGGCACATATATGAAAGCATCAGTTTAATGAGAAGAACTATATATGGCATCAATAAAATTTACTGAGTAGCCTAATGACCTGACTTGAATGCCCTTTATAGTACTGTTTAAAAAAAAATAAAAAATACAGCACTAAGGTTGAAATGCAAATATCAAACAATGAAAACAAACCATCCACCTCCAGCCACTTAGGAAATCATGAAATATAAATATGTTTAAAGAGGTATTCTGACTAGATGGCAAAGTTTTCTCAGCTCTGGTAAATGATGAGATGCAATATTCACTAGCTCCAAAGTATTCAGATAATAATAATGCTGCACAGATGTCTGGAACCAAATTGGTTAGTATAATTGAAGAAAATGAACAGCGTTTTTTTATTTTGCTAGATACACATGACATTAAGTCATTATATGTTTCCAAACTTTCATTAAGCTTCCTCTCCCCATGTCATGTACACAACGAACCAAATACTAAAAATAGCATTTTCCCCTGCAAAGCAAATNATGCAGCGTAATGAATCTGCAGATCCATTATCCTTCAGGTACACTCATTTTTATAATGTTTTTCTAGTCAGACAGCTAACTTGCTTCAAGCAGAAGACATTGAATCTGCCTGACTTGAAAGAGAAAATGACTGTTTAATTGGTATACACACACACACAAGTATATATATATATATATATATATATACATATATATACACACACACACACTGCTGTATGTTATCTTGTCAGAGCACTCACACTGTGATCAAGACTGGATCTTTTCTGGGTGCTAAAACACTGAAGGGATAAATAGGCAAAATAGGCAGACGGAAAGTACTGTTAAAGTGACAACAGCAGAAGCTTTACCGTCCAGGTGACTTGCACTGTCGTGGGTGTCAGCACAACAGGATTATGCAGCCGTACAATGACATCTCCCAGCTCTTTCTGGACTTGTCTGTGATCCACACCTTGTGCTGGGGGGCTGATATCTGCCAGGCACATATATGAAAGCATCAGTTTAATGAGAAGAACTATATATGGCATCAATAAAATTTACTGAGTAGCCTAATGACCTGACTTGAATGCCCTTTATAGTACTGTTTAAAAAAAAATAAAAAATACAGCACTAAGGTTGAAATGCAAATATCAAACAATGAAAACAAACCATCCACCTCCAGCCACTTAGGAAATCATGAAATATAAATATGTTTAAAGAGGTATTCTGACTAGATGGCAAAGTTTTCTCAGCTCTGGTAAATGATGAGATGCAATATTCACTAGCTCCAAAGTATTCAGATAATAATAATGCTGCACAGATGTCTGGAACCAAATTGGTTAGTATAATTGAAGAAAATGAACAGCGTTTTTTTATTTTGCTAGATACACATGACATTAAGTCATTATATGTTTCCAAACTTTCATTAAGCTTCCTCTCCCCATGTCATGTACACAACGAACCAAATACTAAAAATAGCATTTTCCCCTGCAAAGCAAATTTTCCCTTAACAGACATAGCTAATGAAATCTAGTGCAGACATTAAAAAAAAAAAAAATTAATTTAGGAAGCCAAACTGATTCTCATCTAGTAAAAGACCCACAAAAACAATCTAACACAAAAATTTTCACTTCAAGATTATGTGGCCTTCAGAATGTATGGGAGAATTGTCTCTTCTCATCAAAATCCTGTTAGAGAGATATTCAAAAAAGGACTAATAAATTATGGTGATGCCTGTTTAGGCATCTCTGAATTCTGCCTGGTTTTCCCTTAGGATTTAATAGTCAAAGATGGTTTCTCATTTTTGGATCAACATGTCCCTGTGAAAAAGATACATATATAAGAATTTTTCCCTTTCTGATGGACTTAGATATGGGAATAGGAATCATATGATTTCTTTTTATCTTCTAAGTGTTATTTGAAAGAAATAATAGTCGTCTTAAGAACGAAACATTTAAATATAAAAATTTTAATCATGTATCTCCAGCTCTTGAAAGTAAGTAGCTTTTCATGATCAGTAATTCACATTCATAACTCTGGACTGTTATGGGTTCTGAGTCACCAATAAACAATACTGCCACACTATCACTTCTATTGATATCCAAATTAAAATGGCTCCATGGAGCTCCAAAGGGAATATAATCCAAATATGAGTGTCAGTGAAGGTGTTTGTCTAGCAAATTATGTTTATTTGAAGCAGCCAAGAAACAGACATACTATAAAATTGAAATTCAGACTTGTCTAGAGGATGATCATTTATGCTTCTATCCACAAAAAAACTATGACTTTTGGTACAATAAACCTAACAGTTATCCATGGCTACATTTTAGGTTAAGTTATGCTGCCATATAGAGCCAATAAAGTACCTGCGTAATCCCTCAGAGGAAAAGACATTTCCACAAATTAGTTTGTATGAGCAGAATTTCATCATTTTAATAACACGTACGTCCAGAAGTAACACAATAACATGGACTAATAATAGTAAGAAGTGAATGCCAAGATGTACATGTGGAATTCAGTTTTCTGGTATGTACACTTGAAAACATGTGTGATGCACCATTTTCACTTATCTAGGAGGTGTCTGGTCGAAAAGAACTTGATCTGTTCTCTAAGGGTCTGATTAAGTATTGGAATAACAGAATCATGGCTCAAGTAAAACTGGTGCAAGAAGCTACATCCTGAACACAATTAAATTGGTTAGATATTGTCTCTAACACCTCTTTTATCATCATTCAGTGAATATGCTATTATTTGTTATTATTTAGATTTCAAGGATAGGAATACATGTATGGTTTTTTGGAAGAGTTTTTTTGCATATGGTTTCATCTATTAATAATCCAACAATAAATCAACTCCTTCATTACAGTAGTTACTGATTTCTCTGTCATTATTTCACATAAGTCATATAAGGTAAACCTTTTGAATGTACCTGATTATCTACTTGCAGTTCACTGGTGAAAATTTACAGGAAATCTTATTACTTATATTTGTTATCCTGAATACCCGGACATTAAATGTTCAGCTATTAAAGCTACCACAGACACCTGTTGCAAATTCTTATTATATAACACTGCTATAGTTGATTTTTTTATTTGTCCATGGCCACTGTGAATAGGCTTTCCACCGTGCGTCAGCTTCTTCTGTGAGCCTGAATTGAATTCAGGCATAATTAGAAATCACATCAAAACATTATGTTAATTTTCAATTGATTTTATGATTTAATTCTATTAAACTGCAGGCTTGCAAAGAAGCTATAAATCCTGTACATGTCTCAGTGTGCTTGACTGTTAAACAGCTTCTGGAAATGGAAGCTGCAATACATGCTGTAGCTAATTAAAAGACATGTTTTTACTGAAATCAAATTGCTTGTCAGTATGTCAGATAAAAAGTCGATACTTGACACTCAAATGCCAAACAAAGTTGTTTTTTTTTTTAGCTAGGTATTAAGTTATGCAGACTAAAAGGCTGTTGCAATGAAAAGCATGAGTGACTCTACAAAAATGGGAAAATAGGAAAGAAGGAAACTTGTGATACTCCACGGACAGTCAGGCCATGAAATCCCTGCACAACTCACTAGCTTTGAGAAGGCAGCTCTGCTTTTCCTCTTCCAGCCATAATAACTATTTTGAGAGTATAATGATTTAGGATAGATTTATTCAGGACTAGGTTGGGATGAAGATGGCTATGTGATAATACCACCCTACACTTGTTTATCTCTTTCTATCCAGCAGAGGACCCAAACAACTTACAACACACATGGCTAGAGACTGACTCAGGATGTGCTCTCCATGGACACCTTCAGACTGTCAGAGACAGGAGTCTCTGAACAACAATAAACAGAGACAGAATTAATTTTAAATTAACCGTGACAGGAACTATTACTTTGGATTCAAAAAAATTGTGACTCCAAATAATTATGAATTTCTGTACTACAACATGTTTAACACAGGCCTACACTCTTGAATTAAGTATTCAAGCAATGTCTTGTAAAAGCCAAAAAAAAAAAAAAATCCATACTGTGAAGAGAAATCTGCTTGTGGCAGTTATATTCAGTTAAAGCTTGATGCAAAGTGAAGAGACTTCAGTAGCTGATTCAGTAGCAATGGAGGATCACAGCTACCAATCTTATCACCACCACACAAATGAGAGATTTCACTTCAGCTTTCTCTCTTGGTTTATGCAATGGATTAATACAAAGAAACCAGATATGGAGGTACATAAATACCCATACCTTTCTCAGAATTACTTCTATATATATTCATAGCATGCAGGTGCCTTAATTTACATCAATTCTCTGCCTAAATGTTGGCTCAGATAAATCAGCACGTGTTGTGCATTTCTTTTCATTAGAAATAATTCTAAACACAGCGTCTGACCTGTTATAAACACTAGTTATCATAGTATATCCCTACTAATGGAGAGGAAGAAAGGACATGGAAAGGAAAGATACTGAGGAAAGGAGGGTATTCATAAGGCTTTTCAGAAAAGCTTGGGCAACACACATTGCTCACAATAGAAACCAGGGGCAAATTGAGTCTAAGTGAACTGCAAACCAAAAGATCTACACTGTACAAAGGATTAAGGACGTAGCCTTTCTTTCCTAAGCCCCTACGACTGATGCAGCAAACTCAGTAAAGATGAGACTACTCTCATCTTTATTGGTTAAGCTCCATCATGACTCCTTCAGTGAGTGTGCCAAAGCCAAACGGCCAGACTGACCCGCAGGTCAACTCCCAGTTCCTTCTCTCTATCTTAGTTCAAGCACATAAGCCTTGAAAGCACCCCTTACCTTGAGTCCGGACAGGATCTGACATGGGGCTGGGGTCGCTCAGGCCCTGAGAGTTGATGGCTCTGACCATGAACAGGTAGATGGTGTTGGGGCGCAGGCCTCTCACAGTGTACAGGGTGCTCTTCACGTGGTTGGCCACCGTTTGCCAGCTGTTGCTCACAGACTGACTGCAATGAGAACAGTGTGGAAGATCATAAACTAACACAAGAAAAAATAAAGATGTGAAAGGACCTATTTCGTGACCTGGGATAGACCCTTATTGTAGAAAAAAAAGTAGCAAAAGCGGGGTGAATTAAAAAATATTTGTTTCAGTTGGGTAATCAAGATGGGCTAAAAATCATAATGCAGCTGTCAAAAGTACTTATCTTTGCAATAAAAGGAATACTTGTTGCTATTTCTCTAAAATACATGCAAAAGGAAAAGGTAGAAAGCTGTAATGTAAATTTGAATGATAAACTGGCTACTTTTGAAAAAAAGCCTTAGAAAATAAAAGTTATCTTGAAAGAATAATTTTCTATACCACCAAGTAAACTATGTCAATAAACTGTCATTGGAAGAAGAACTAAATTCACACTCACAGTTAAAAAAATTCTTTAAACATACTTTGAAATGGAGGAAAGTATATAAATATTTTGTCCGTCACTACATTTTCAATTCAACATTATTATAATTAGATTACAATCCACCATATGAAAAGATTTCAAATGTGATTGCTAAAACAGCTTTTAATGAAAATGTCTGGCTTTTTAAAGTTATTGATGGGATGCCATCAAAGCTTATCAAAGGTGAAACATCAGAAAAGTGTAAAGAAAAAAATTGTTTTTACTACACTTTGTGGTATAGCATTGATAAAAAAAAATTTGTAAATACATTAAAAGGAAAGCTACAAGGTTTATGTTGTTTCAATCACCTCATTCACACAATGCATAAAGAGTAAGTTTTAGAACACAACGAACATACTTCAAATACCATACTGTTCTTTACATACGTAACATTTGAGCTAAAATTAAATATAATTATGAAAAATTATTGCATTAATTTTAACTTAGAGATGAACAAATATTTGCCTTTAAAAAAAAAAAATCTGTATTAAGGAACACATTAATGAAGGTGCAGATTTTTAAGCCAAAATGTGTTCTAGAGATACATGTCAGAGTATGGCCCGTGCTCAAACAACCTGCTGAATTGGAGCCCAGGAGTTCTTTTGTATCACACAGTAATTGCTGCTGTGTGGAGGGGAGCACCTGGATTCTTTACAGCCTCAGGCTGCAGCATAAAATCCTAAATTAACAATACTGGTCTTTTCAGTTAAAGTTTTCATCTGTCTAAAACACAAAAAAATTGAATTTTAAAGCACTTTGACTACTTAATAGGTATTGCTTTAGCAAGAGCAGGAATTAAAGTTTGCAGAGAGGTTTCAGGATTACCCATTTATTTCCATATTATCTGTACTATGATAGGCAAGAACATGCAGCATTCCTACAGGAGACTCTCACTGATCATCAGTGTTAAGGGAAAAATGACAAGTAATTACTGCATTGTTCTGTTATATCATTCTATTTTTCTGTTATTCCTGTTGATCTGAAGAAATAGTTAGATGTCCTCCAATTAATCACTTTTAAAAAGTGATAAATTACAAAAAAATCAATGTAAAGAATATGAATCAATGCCTTCTATAGAGTTGAGTCATTTAATGAGCTTCTAATGATATGTGTAGAGTCCAAAAGAACACCACAAAACCCTGGGTTTTGTGATACCAGGGTTTAAGCAAAATTAGAAAGAAAGCAGCTTAAAAGTGACATAATTCACATACCTAAAAGCCTCAATGATATATGCACTAGCTGGTAGGCTTCCAGGGGTCCCTGGCTGCCAGGACAGGGTGACACTGTTCTTAGTAACATCAGTGACCTGAGGTTTGGATGGTGGCCCAGGGAGGTCATTTATATCATAATTTTTACTGACTGTTGCTCCACCGGATTCTGTGAAGGACAAATACAAACTGATTACTTTTTATCCCTGGTTATATAATTTGATCAAAGAAGAAGATTAAAATTAAAAACATGGCAAACATCTGCAAAATCAGCATAACGGATGTTCTTAATCTATGAAGAACTAAATCAACAATTTCATTACTACCACATGTTTTTGGATGAAGTGCTATCATTCTTGAAGTACATAATGAAAGAAAAAAAATGCAAAATTCAAAAGGATATATATAAATATATTGAATAACAAATAAGCTCAGCTTGCTGAAATGTACATAAAATATTATAAAACTCCATTGCTGAGAACGTTCCTCCATTCAAATCAACTGTAGTACTCACAGAAAGCACTTTGAATTTTTCTTGCCCAAGCCAGTTACTGGATAAATCTGCATTTTATTAATACTCCTTCTAGAAGAATTAAAACATACTGCAGTCACTGGACACAAACATGAAAACTGTTGGGATGCCAATGGGCATTGTAAGGCAATGACAATGGAATGCAAGCTGTGTGAAGGGAAACAGCCTTCACACTCAAAACTTCTCCATGTCAAGCCCAGAAGCTCTAGAACAGATGATCTAACTCAGAGTTCTGTCATATGGGCTACACTTTCCTCTTGTGCCAAGTGGAACACATCCCTGAGCATTGCTTACCTGTCACCTCCAGCACAGCACTCCAGGATGTCTCCCCACTGGAACTCGTAGCAACGCAAGTGTAAGTCCCAGTATCAGACAGCTGGACATAAAAGGGGCATAAGGGCAGCTTTAACAAGGTTTTAGAATCAGCTGAGTTTGCTCTTATTTTCTTTTTCTAAATGTTCCTTGCTAAGAAGGACTTAGCCTACATTTTACACCAGACTAGAAGGCAGCAGACATTTTCAAGCAAACATTTAATAGTGGCTTTCCTTTAGAGAACTATAATAAGATTACTTGCTTCTAATACCTTACTAATTCTAATTTTCATATTGTTAATGGTACTGTGGATGTGCATTCACCATGGTACTGGGAATGCTCCAGAATGGAGTATTGACAGTGTCAGTGTTTGCATTGCTAAAACAAATGCAGGTGAAATCAGGTAACAATATAACAGCAATGAACCTCTTAAGAGGGTGAAATCTCTGCATTTATTATCCCACAATGATCCATAGGTCCAGTTTCCAGTGCCAGGAAGGAAGTTACATCACCTTAGACTCTTATGACAGGTGAAGTAATTTCTATATACCCCACATACAAATGCTGCTGAGACTTAGCAGTGGCTGTCTCTACACAAACAGTCCTCCAAGTAATTTTCAAAGAGCTGCTTTAAATTAGATCCTACACCATGCTTACCTTTCTTCTGTTTCACATGGGATTTTATTTCAGGCTTTTGAGGCCCTTTGATAGCAAAAAAATGTGCATTTGTATGAAACTATTGTGATTCCCTTGTCAGTTTAAGTATTTTAAATTTATTTGGGGAAACTGCTTTGAATTAGATGGCCAATATTAATCTCATTGCTGTATAAACTGGTTTGCTAGCAAATTTGCCAAAGATTTTCCTATTTAAATTTAAAGTAAAGATTTCTGAGTCAGGAACTAGTAAAGACTGCAGGGATGGATGGAAAATGGCAACTTTACAAAGCACAAAATATATGGAGGAGCTCTCCTTCCACAATGCATTAAGCATGGTCGTCTGGAGGTGGAAGCAGAAAAGGGAGAGTGCTGACTCTAGTTATTAAGAAGATTTTTATTCACCATCACATGGCTTGATGGAAAGAGAACTGCATCCAAGAAGCTTTATTGGACTTTAAGGAATTGTAATGGGTTTTCTGTTAAATCCAGATTGGCACTGTAGCATATGCTCTTATACGTCACTCTTCAAGAAGAGTGTCAAGGCAAAGCAGCAAGATTTTCTTTAGATCACTTATAGATATATACTTCAATCTATTTTTAGCTTTTTCATGTACAAATTTTGTTGCTATTTTCTTCAGATACACTGAGACTGCAGGGTACCATCCGTAGAGGAGAAAGCAACTCATTAGTGCCAGCTCAATTTTTTCAATGAGTATAACTTGCATTTCAGGAAAGGTTTATTTGTGTGAAATACAAGTAATAATGAAAACCCCTATGACAACGGCTCGAAGATTCAAAATATAGCCGTGCTGCTACTGAAATGAGAAGGAGTCTTGAAAGGAGAGAGCCTTATAGCATTCTGAAGCAGTGTCTTATTTAGCTTCCTCTGAGATTTTATTAAATATATAATTCTTCATTACGTGATAATGGGGAATATTTCTCAAGGCTATGATTCTCAACTGCATTTGTGTACTACTGTGACAGATGGTGCACAGCACACTCAATGAGATATGTGGTGTACACAACAGAGTAACTTGCAGAGGGCAAACAACATACAAAGAAAGCTGGGATTACACTGATTCTTGAAAGCTATGGCAAATTCTCTAATTCCAGGTTGTGGATGGATTTCGTCTGTTGGTAATTAAATTATTTATAAATTTTTTGTGCTATGGAAAAAAAGCCACGGGAGGTGAATAGAAAAATCTTTACTATTAAATAAAATAAAGTTTTGTTCCTTAGTTAATGCAGGTGTCTAATCCTGGTGTGGTGCTTTTCTAGAGCAGAAGGGAGTTTTCCATCAGTGCTGATCTGTCTGAAGGTGTATTGAATGAGTGACATATGTGAGTTTTTAGTTGTCTTCCTCAGAGCAACTGAGAGATTGGCCTGATCAGAAAAATCTCTGTGTTCACGTTACAATTGTGACCCATGTGACTGCTGCAGGCTCCTGAATCATTTGATTACGTTGTAACAGAAATAGCAGAAAAAGATCAGAGAATAGTTTATGTTGGAAGGGACTTTAAGGATCCTCTCATTCTAACCGCCCTGCCATGGTTACTCCAAGTTCCATCCAACTCAACCAGGTTTCTCAAAGTCCCATCTGACCTGGTCTTTAACGGGGATGGGGAATCCACAAATTCTTTGGGAAACCTGTTCCAGGGCCTCACCACCCTCACAGGGAAAATTTCTTCCTGCTACTTAATCTAAATCTACCCTTGACCAGAAGGCTGAGAACATGTGAATTTGAGTTATTAATTTATTTTGAACTCAGGGATGTAAACATACTTGGAGATTTTTGTGGCCATGTTTTTCTTTAGGAAGTGGTGCTAACCCTTATTTAGGTAGACTTGAGAGAAAAGTTCAACATTTCGCATTTAAATCCATTGTTTAGTTCATAAAATTTGCAAGGCACAAAAGAAAAACTGTGTTTATGGTTCTGTGTAGTTTATGTTCTTAAACCTGAGCCAAACCAACAGTGTACATTACTGCTATTAGAGGCATTTCTAAAAAACGCCTTTCTGAGCCTTTAAGGAAAATTGGTTACTAGTGAATGAGCCACTTTAGGATCAATAAAAGCCTCATGTCTTTCAGAAACCACACTCACTACTAATACTGTTTTCTTCTCCTCTTACAAGCAATTTTATTTTCCTTTAGTTTACAGACACAGCCTCTAACAGTGAGATTAATGCGCTGGCACGATTCAGAACCAATTTCATTGTTTGCATAGCAGCATGCAGACAGGTGTCCCAAGAGCTTCTGCCTCGTGGACACTCCACAGAAGCCCATCATCAATGCCTGAAAGTTTGTTTGAAATCACTAAGCTTCCACCTTTAATTGCTGCTTTCTAACACTGCTGGGGAATCTTGACTATTCAAGCGCACTCTTTAATCCAGCTCTACAGGAAAAATGCATTAACCTTCATGGCCTAAACCTGCCTTCAGCCCAGAGAGGAATGACAAATTGTTTACTCAAGGCAAGCTAGCATAAATTTTTTAATAAATTCTATTTTGTTCCAAGGAAGTTAACAATTCATCTACAATCACCAATGAGACAGTATCAGAAAACAAAACTGCTCTTTGTTTCTTGTCATTAGTATTATGTTTGTTGACATTTTTTTGGATGGCAAAATTAGGTGCAGACATTTCTGCTGACTAAATTAAATGGTTTCTGAAATTATCTTCAAGTTCTTGATAAATAAGTACATTTGACTTACTATTTTTCCTTAGGCATGCTTGTCCAAATACACACAAATAAATGCACATGTTTATCTTTGAACAGGGAAGAATTAAAAGCCAAAAAAGAGATTAGTGATGCAATATTTATAAAAAACGTATGACATTACCCTATTTGAAGTATTACAGAATAATGTATTATCTCATGTGTAAAAATGTAAATATTACAATAGGTACTTAATTTTGAATAGAAATCCCTCTGCATATGACTGCATGTATGCTGCAGTATTAGTTGTCTTTTCCCTTTTGCAGCGTGGTGGAGCATTTCCAGGAAGCATAACACTGGAATAAATCAGCCAGCTCAGGACTGATGAGTTGTTGATGAAGAAAGAGCATAGTCAAACCCTGATGAGCTCCAGATCATGTGCCAGCACAAGTACTTGGAAAATTATGGTCAGGTGTTGCCAAGGAACTGCTCTAAGTTTTGACAGAGAGGCCAATGTCTTCAGGGTAAGGCCAAACGCAAAGATAAGGAAGGACTATTCTTTTATATTTCTATCTACTCCCAACTCATGTGTTCTGTTGCAACATACATACGATTTTAAACATAAATTCTTTTTTTAGGGAGTTTCATAGAAATATCTGAAGTCAGTTTTGCTCTTCTTTGTGCTCAACACCAAAGAATGGATAATGACTTGGTGAAAACTGCATAGTAAAAAAGTTAATTTTGAAGACAACAGGAAGGTGGCAGAGCTGCCTGAGGCACCCACCAAGATCTCCAAAGTGGCCAAGTAGAACACAAATCACTTGCTGTGCTGCCATTACTCACCCGCAGAGCTTTGATCTGGAGCGTGCCCTGGTCCTGTATGGACGTCCGAGGGTCCCGGCCCAGGAAGGTGAACCCTTCCTTGAGCCAGCTGATGACAGGGAGGGGGTCACCGGTGGCCTTGCACTTCAGCAGAGCTGTGCCATCCACTGCCAGGGTCTGGTTGATGGGACCCTGGAGAATGATGGGCGGAGGCCGATCTGTCAAGACTAAAACAGTGGCACAGGCGTTGGCATCCACACCTTTAACCATCCTCTGCTAATGCTGTGAGCCCTATTCTGCCATGCAGGATAAGTTTTAAGAAGCTGCTTGAAGTCAACCTCTAAGAGGTTAAGAAGATTATATTTGGAGAAGCCACAGATAGAGGTTATCAATTAGTTGGCATATTTGAAAAGCATTTCAGCAGGAGTTTTATTTCACCACTGCAAGATAACATGTAGGTAGAAAAATATCTGTTAGCAAAGACCATCAGGCTCATTTGGTTGAAACAGGATGAAAATTAAGACCTTGATTCAGAGAAAAATTGAAATGCATCACTCTTCCCTTCCAGTTTGGGAAACAACTTAAAACACACCTTTGATGTTACATCAAAATGTACAGTCTAAAAGAGAAAATCTGTTGCGTTAAAAGTGAAACACTACAGGCTATTCTAGCCTGGGTACCCATCACATCCCCCATTCCTACTCTATTTGCATGTTTTCACCAGTAAAAATATCTAACACTTATACCAAACATTTTCGTAATCTGAGTAATCTAAATGATGGCAATGTTCTTTCCAGCAGAGAAAAGCGCCAACTCAATCACACCATTTAACACCTTACTTATCAAATAATTTAATCACCTTTTAAAGCCACAAGCTCCTATTTCTTTTTCCCTGATAATTTACATCTGCATGCTTGCAATACTGAATAAAGGACCTTGCAACCAGTGAGAGGGTGTATGTCTGTGTATAAGCTTCATTCCATGACCAGCAGTATATCTTGAAGATGAGGTAAAATGCTCATGTTCATTTTTCTTGAGATCATTTTATCCCAAATAATTCTGTTGTTGAACTGTTTGTCTGAGCCATCTGTTAAGTAATAAAATATAACCTCTGTTTCTCAATAATGTATTTATATAAACTGAATGTGAAATACTTGAATATACACAAGACTAGGACTGCCACCAAAAAATCAGTATAACAGAACTGAGGGTTCTTTTTTCTTTTAATGGATTTTTATATATTTACCTGCCGTACTGCTATTTTACATTTTGAACAACTGAACAACTGTGTGACTCATATTAAATATTTTAGCAGGCAGAATTAACTTCTAAACTGGTACAAGTTAGTCTACCTCTGCTGATGTCAATTCATTTTGAATCATTTATTCTAGCCGAGAATCTGTTTATTATAGCCAACACACAACACCTCACTCTAACAGTGAAAACAGATCATTATGAAGCAATGTGGCTTCTGTTGTATTTGACCTGTTTTAGATGCAAACCTCTGGAATCTTCAACAGATGCAAAGTGCTTTCATCATGCTATTTAATAAATAAAATTTATCAGGGATATGTTAGTGGCACATTTTATGCCTAAATAAATTGTTTCTGAAATTTTAATGTTGCAAAATGCTACCTACCTTTTTTTCTTAGTAAGATTCACAAATATCAGAATCATTAGTATTGACAGAATCACACCTTGGAGTGTGACCTCATCACATACATTCACATTGAAATTGAAACTGAAAATAGAAAGCCAATACATATTTTGTACTGAAAATAGAAAGCCAATGCAGATTATTGCTTAACACCAGAATGTGAAAGCTATTTTGGAAATTCTGAAATATCACCCACTGAACTTAAGAGATAGGACAGGAAACATTATAAAATAAGAAAAATTTAATGCATTCTCACCTTGATACAAAATGCTTAATCTCATTAAGTGTCCTTATGACTACATAGTTCAGCCATTTGATGAAATAAAAATTAATCTCAGATCACATGTACTATCAGGGTAGCTGCAGCATGAGTATATTCAAATTTAAACTTAGCTGTGTAAGTTATCCTTTAGATTTAATGTAAGCCAGCAAATCCCAATATTCTAGGTAGCTAAAAATTAAAGAATAGCTATTTAAGTTGCTAGCTATTCCATTGCAGCCATTTGCTTAATCTAAGTGTCTTTCATATGTGTAGCAATGCAGGTGTTTTCAAAACCTACTGCATTACAGATATTGTTCTTTGGCATGTAATTAGATTTTTTTACAGCCCAAATGAGGAGCTCATAATCCTTTAAATAGCTCTGATCAATAGTGTAATTGAAAGCCTCCTGGCCAGAAGGAATCTTCATTTTCAAGGGTGTTATGGGTTAAAGACCACTACAGGTTTCCATGACACTAAGGCTAAAGGTTAAATGAACACTTAGAGTTTCCACTGATCTGTGAACGGCTGTATTGTCTTCACAACTATGACTTGTAAATCTTCTCTAAAACATGTGTGTGCTTGCATTCCTACCACTTAGGTCCTCATTAGCAAGAACGAAGAACTTGGTTAGCATTTAAAATATATATATATATATATATATATAATCTC
>VWZN01011083.1:164964-177804 GCA_013396955.1 Regulus satrapa
TTCTCCTAGCTGGAAACTTCTGTATTGTTCTACTAAAACATTTTGTGTGCCCACAAACATATTTGCATGGTAAAACACATGATTTCAAAAACTACTTTAATTTTAAAAATGGTTTTGAAATAATTTTCCAATATCCATAGATCTGCACATTCTGGTAACTGAAAAATGAACAGATTCCTCTCATGCTAAAATGCATCTTAATTTTTGAAGAGACTGTAGGAAAAGAAAAAAATTATATCTGTTCATCAATAGTTTTTTCACTAGAAATGCAGTCTGGATCAACTGAAACCATATTTAAATTTGGGGGCTATGTGATCAAATTACAATGGAAATTAAAATAAAAGAAAAATAAAATGAAGTCTTTACTTCGGCACTTCCAAAATCAAAATCTCAAACAGTTTTCCTGGTGAAATAATGAGTAAAATCAGACAAAAGTAAGGCAATTCACATGGTGAACACTCATGATAGGGCAAGGTTCTATCTGAAAGGTGGAAAAGCAGAGACCAATCTCTTGTCTTTCTGTGGTTTTTTTTGTTTTGTTTTGTTTTGTTTTTTTAGAAGAGCTTCACAAGAAGCTGTGAAGTTGTTCTGAGTTTCTCCTGTTTGAAATTGGCACACTTGGTATAAAGCACATAATATACTTTAGATGAGGGCTAAGAGTCATGGTGGTCAGATTTGTAGACAAGTAAACTGTGAAACATTTATTAAAGAATTTCAATAATTATTGAGGAGAAAATAATATCTTCTCCAAAATATTCTGTGCATGATTGACAAATACTAACACAATACTAATTGGAAACTATGCCTTTTATATTGAGCACAGACGGAGATGGAAGCACTTGCTTTATTTGAATGATCTGTCATTTCAGGGTTGTGAACTGCATATTCATTTCTTGGGTTTGAAAGGATTGCTAAGATTCTTCAATTTTAAAAAGGATTTTGCTTTTCCAGATGTGCGTTAGACAGTGAATTACATGATAGCCTTTCAAGAAAATACAAGATTTGAATTTCAAATATGCTGAAGGCTCTTAGCACAGTCCATAATCAGCAAAATTATCACTCAACTCAGCACATTTCATCACAGCTAGTAATCTCTTCTCATGTGAACACTTGAGTTAAAAATATTTCCAGTAAAGACTTGTAAGTGCAAAAATGTAACAACTGAAACACTGCTATATATGGTATAATTAAGCACTTGTTTTTCTGCACATGACATGTTTTCATTCTGTATTGGAACTTCAATTGGATCTAAATTACTCTGGATCAAACAAAAATGTGTTCAAAATGAAAAAGATGGCTCGCCACTATTATTAAATCATTAACCAAACAGAAAAATTCTGGGCTAGGAAGTAAAACTGAAATCACCAGCCAAAAACTAGAACACTAATGCTTAAGCATATAGCTAGCACGCACAGTGTTTATCTTTTATTATATTCTTAAAACTATTAAATTAGATTTCCCTACTGATAAAAGTCATTAGCTCCCATAACTTCTGCTCAGCATCAACCAAACCAGATTATTCTGACATTTATGGTTAACTTCCTAACTAAAAGCAATTAAAAAAAATTAATCTGTGATCTAATGGCACACTTATTCACATAATCTCAGCTCCACAGTGTTGTTTTGGCACTTTTCTTCTGACCTCACCCGCCCTTTGACTCCGGGATGAAATGGTATTTCTATGAAGCAATCTTGTATAATTTCATAATTATCATGCTGACAGTGGGTTCTGGAAAGCATTTGAGGAAGGTAGTCCCTGCACTCCTTGAGCAGCAGAACCACCAATTTTTGCTTTCTGGAGCTATGTGGAATGCACACTGCCTTTAATCAGAATTAACTGGAGATGAGCTTGCATTTCAGCAGGGACACTTTCCCTTGGCTTGCTAAATAAACTAATGAAAATTCCAAAGAGATCAATTAAGATTTATTTTTTCCCCACACAAGAAATAGATAAAGGTGGACCCAAGCCCTTGGCTGTCAAAAAGGAAGAATTTCTCATCACTAGCATCCTTGAACTTGATTTGATCCACTCAGCGCCTGTTGCTGTAAATCTGTGCAGCATCAGCAGGTATGACCATTTAACAGCTCAATGTCCTCCCAGCCAATGTTTGTGTGTTCTATTTATTCCAATCACAGTCATGGCCCTGAATCAGGCAGTGCTATGGACAGATATTAAAAAATATTGCCTTTCCATTCCTTTTAAATGACCTTTTAATCTACATTTAAATTTGAATTGAATGAAAATGCATCATTTTGTCATAGACCATGAGAGAAAGGATTTAAAGAGATTGCAGAGCAAAGCCAAGCATTTAGTCTCCAGAAACTACAGAAAAACAATGTGCTTGAAGAGATACAAGGATAAGACAGAAATTATTTCCCCTTGTCATAAAAATATAGGCAGCTTTTGGAAAACAAAGAAAAGGCATCAAATTAATGCTCAAACCTCTATAACAGGAGCCTGAACCTCTCTACCTGTCACTTGTGATGAATATGCTCTTGTGAAAAGGCAGATTATTCAAAATTAGACATCTTTTCAAACTTTCATGGTGCAGGCAGGTCTCTAAGGGAACAGTAAAAGTAGACCTCTGCATATAACAACAGTTTTAATGGCAAAAATTCATCAAAGTCTGTCAGGAGATATTTAATGTGTCAGTTAAGATAAGGAATAATGATGCTAGGGAATGCCACTGTCTCTGAGTATAAGAGGGATTCTCTTGTTTTCTTCACTAACATTAAAGGATGCAAACTGCCTTCTATCCACAATAGGATGAAGAGGAACATCAACAGGATTCCTGACATATGAAAAGGATTCGTGTTTGTAGATGGGAAACCTCAAAGCAGGATGAACTTCAAACCCAAAAATTTGAAATGAAAAGCATCAAGACAGATCACGTAATTCTTTTTTTTTCCTGAAAACTCTACCTACGGATTTTCATGATTTTTTTCACACCTATCCCTAGTGAGGCATTCTTACAACACAGCTCTGAGGCAGGTGCCTTATTTATGGAAGGACTAAAAGGCTACATGTTTTAGGTGGTCTAAACCTACAGTACTCCACCCCCTTTAGAGCAACTGTGTTGATTTAATTGAGCTAAGGACACATTCTCTACTTGTCTATGATGGGACTAAAGACTGGTGGGAATGGAGACACTTTTTTTTTCCCCCCCACTCCTACCTTAGCTCTAGCAAACCAAGCAGCTTCATTTCTCACCAACTTATTCTAAGCTGGATCTGGTTTGTCTTTTTTTTTCCATTGATAACAAATCTCCAGAGAGCACGCAAGAGGCAAACTAGACTTTGATGCCTTTTGTACTCCACAGACAAATACAGAGATCTTTTCTCACTTTATTTCCTATAGAAAATTGCCCATTTACTTGTATGATTTATATGATCTCATATGCCTTTTATTTACACTGCTTTTAAAGTACTTTTGACAGGAAGAAAACAACAGGAATTTCTAACAGCTCACCATCAGTAACCTCCAGCTGAGCCTTTGCTAAAATGCTTCCAGCAACCGTCAGGGCTTGACAAATGTAGTAGCCTGCATCAGACCTCTGGATGTTGGTAATGGTGAGGTCCCCGGTTGGTGACACAGAATATCTGCTGTTGGGCTGCAGAGGCTGGTTGGGGAAGAGTAGGTTCTGCAAAAGACAATTCATCTCACATCAATTCAAAAAACAAAAGCACCACTTTTCCTTCAGCTACAGAGACAATGATTTTTCCTTAAAAGTGCTATAAATAATCGAGGAGAAAAAGTAAGTGTGGTTCTGACTTTATGAACACATAGAGCTGCTTTCCCTGCCTTGGGCAACTCACAGTTTAAATTAGAAACAGCCTTTTGACAGCTCACAGTGCTGTGTTCTGACTGGAGTGGAGGCGAGGAGATATTTTCCAACAATCACACTTGAGTGATTTATATTTGTGACACATTCATCTTCATTCTGAATGCAATCGTAATAATATACTTGGTATCAAACCAGAAGGACGTAACACTACAGCAAACACTAGAAAACTAGCAGCAAGCATTGAATCCTGGAGACTTGAGGGAGCAGAGCATTATTATGGCTGCGAAAGTGTTCTGAGAAAAGGAGAAAGTAAAAGCATGGCACCTAAGGAAAGCTGGGAGGAAGATAGGAGCATGTCATAACGTAGGAGAAGCTGGCAGAGCATGAGAGTTTAAAGGAGAAGTAAAAGGAAATTAAAACTCTGCTATACCAAAGGAAAAATGCAGCTTAGAGCCTGGAGGCTGAAGAGAAAGGGTATTAATCTGATGTGGAAATTATCGAAGAGAGAGAGAAAAAAATCATGTAGGATAAGATATCAGTTAGCACAAAACAGGGAGATTAGTTTTTGCCTTTGGGCTGGACTGGAGAAAAAAAGAGACGTCAATAATAATAACTGGAATGGCTCTAGTAGTTATTGCATATGATGAAGGACTGAATGAATCAATACTACAGACCCGAAAAGGTTTTAGTGGTCAGAGCTGGGTTTTCAAGGGAAAACTTATACCCTCTGGCACAACTCTTGTGAATAAATAAGAACAGGAAAAGGAAGGCAGTGTGAAGAGAAAGGTCAGCAGCATTGCCCAATGAGACAGAAAGGAAAAGAGCTTAAACAACAATTAAACAACAGTAATTCCAGTAAAATAAGGTCTGGATTTTATGTCAATTCAACAAGATTCTATGAAAAATACAGTTGTTTACATCAGGAATACCCCAAAATACTGTTAATATGCTGTGATAAATTTTCAGTCATTACTGCAGCTATGTCTATCTCTGCTGTGCTTTCTAATGATGACTCCCTACTAAATTTTAAGCTTTTCTGTACTGACTAAAAATAGAATCTGAAAGTGTAGAGTAGGATATTAAATTAATTTTCTGCAGATGTCTCTTCTAAAGAAGGCCTTGATGGTTTACAAAAATTATTTGGAATTGATAAACTGCTTAAGATACAAGTAAGAATTCAAATAAAAGACAAATTCCATTTTTAAGTGGAACTCATGCCTTTATCTCTTGGCAGCAAAAGGAAAGAGATATGCTTTAAATAAGATCCAACATGCCAAGTATCTTTATAATTGTATTAACCTACTGGGTTACTCATCACATATGCTTTTCTTTTACTGCCTTTCAAAAGCAAAGTTTAAGAAATTTGTAACAGCAAATTTTTCCTCAAAAATCAATATTCACCCAGTAAACATGTCAGATAATAGGAAAAAAAAGTGTTAAAATTCTGAAACAATTTGAGGCTATGGGACTAAGTGGGTCTCAAATAATACCCCTGTTTTCTGAACTGCCTTGAAACTTTCAGAATAACTTCTGCCTGGCACAAGACACTTACTGGATGAGGGTAATATGCAAATTTCAGTAAATATTATGAGAGAGGAGAAATTTGACATGGCTGATCTTGACCACATTTGTCACTCATTATGTAAAGTGTAAAAAGAACCTGAATGTAAAAGACAGTGCAAGGATTAAGCTCCTAATTCCTAAACACAAAAATAGTCCAGAACCCTCTTTATCACTTCATTAGAAAGGAGAATCAATCCTTGCTTTTATCTTCAGTATTGGCTTCTCTGTTCTGGAAAGGTACCATGTCCCAGTGAATATTCCACACTCTGGGAGGAGTTTACCAGTCTCATAACTCCTCCCTTCAAAGACCAGATAACTATGAACTGTAACTCACCCTAAATTACACTGCAACCTCTTTTTAAATGCTTTTCACAATTTCACTGGTTTTAATTAGCTGTTGGGTTGCTCATCCGGGCACAATGGTGGCATGCTGGGTTGTAAATGGAGGGACCAGAGCAATCCCTGACAAAGCACTATTGAATTTATCGCAAGGAAGAATTTAATCCACAGAGTTTAAGGACTACACATGCCCTGCCCTCACACAAGTCGTCAGCGAGTGGCTGCTGGGATCTGGGGAAAAGGCTACCAAACACAAAGGACCAGCTGTTTACACACAGGCTAGCACAAAAAATTACTCAGGAGGGAACAGCTCCCTTCCCTTCCATCTGGTTGTGCTCAAAAACACAGGGTCGAGAAATAGATTCACAACGAAAAATGCCCTGTAATTACTGGAGTGGGATAACATGGCTATGTAACATTACTTTGAACACTGAAAGTGGTGCTGCAAACAGTTCCCCTAAAAGCAGAAACAGCATTGTAGAGACAAGCAACAATTTATAGCTGGGAGGCAAAGGTGAAAATTCCTGCAATTTGGCAAAAATTCCACTCTCCATTGCTATGATGATATACACTATGTGGCAACTCACATCATCGTGTGAGATGTGTGGCATCTCACAGCAAAATCTGACAAGTTTTACATTGAGATGGCAACCCCAATCTGTGTCACATCACTGATGATCAATTAAGAATAACATGAGAATGTTGTAAACCACACTGAGCCATGTTTCAAGGTTTGGTTATAAACCACACAGGTATCAATTTTTAAGTTGCATTTATTTGCCAAAAAGGACTATTCTAACCCTCAGGGATCTGGTTCTCAATATGGTAATTAATTTTCCAGGTTTGTAATTAAGCAGCTTCAACATAGTACAATCAGTAGGTAATAACATTCAATTAAAGACACAAGATGCATTTTCACCTTAAAATGTTTTTACCCTTGAAGTGATACCAATGGAAGAGGATAAAATAGAGTATTAACACTTTTCAATTACGCTAAATGACTTTAATCCTGAAAATGATGTCCTACTTTAATTAGAAGCTCTTCTCTTTATTACAGCATGATGGATGTCCACTTTATTAGATTCAAGTGCGACACTATAAGCTCACTTTACATAAACATTACCATGTTGTTAAAATGCTCTACAAAGAAGGGGGTTGAAATGTTTGCTAGCAGATCAGTACTTCCTACTTTAATTTCAATATGCTATTCTACCTTCCCCTTGGAAAAATTGTCACCTTAGTGAGAATAACAATACTGTGTTTTTTCAGGATGTGATCCTTGGAGGCTAGATCTAAATTTCTCTAAATATTACACTGAGCAATACACACTGAAAGTTAAGCTTGCACTCAGACAATAAAATAATCACACCCATAAGGCAATCATGTTATGTCTTTGTAAGCCACCAAGAGAGCAGAGCAATGTTTACCTGATCCTGTTATTCTGGACCAGTTTTCTGATCTCATGAAAAGGTGAAGCAGAAGCAGGTGAGGCAGAGCAGGAGATGTGTGGATTAGCTCTCATTTAATGTTTTACTTGAGCTGATACACATAATGACTCCAGTAAAGAAATGTTGTGGCATCACATTCAAATACTAAGCTATAGAAGTTAGTATGGGCTGATGGCAGTGCCAATTGCTGCCTCACTAATTCTGCCTTCAAAGATGATCAGGTAAATATTTCCAAAAGCAGATTTGGAAATTTCTTGAGACAATTTTACTGAAGAAAGCAGCTGTGTGTTCAAAACATGTATCTGTATGCTCTGCGAGAAAATGCCAATGCAAATCAGCTTGCTGGATACATTCTGCTTGATCATGTCTAGACAGGTTGTGAACTGTAATTACTGGCTCTGATTAGTTCAAAATTGAGTCATACCTTTTATTATCTACTGTGCCTCTGTCACCCACCTGTTTGTTGGGGCCTTCAAAACAAAAAGCCTTTAACATATATACTGTTTCTTTCTCCTCATCTATACAGTGCATAGCACAGGTTTCAACAACTTAAATGAGCTTTGTGGTCTTTAAAATATTTTTTAAAAAAGCAACACAAATTTCAGTAGAGAATAGTGATAGTTTACAAAGACAAATTTCTGTGAAAGATAGTAAGAACCGTGAAAGATAATCTAAATAATTTTTCTTAAAATTTAACAATGCAATGATTTAGAAAGACTTGGAAGACTTACAGGGTGCTTGCAACTTACCTGGCTTCCTTCTTTTTGCCAGAAAACAGCTGGCTGGGGATTTCCTTTAGTTTCACAAGGAAAAGTCACAGTTCGACCCTGGGCTACAATCTGGTCTCGTGGTCTCACCACAAACTGTGGGGGAGCTACAAGGTAAGAAAAACAATGGTGTAAGTTTAGGATATTTTGCAAGGGAGATAATGGGAATATTGAAGGAAAAAGACAACATTATGGAGATTTGTTTTATGTCAGAGGACATGACACCAGAAACATTCATTAGTATAGACAGAATTAATATATAAACAGAAACAACAACAGCGACAAATAGAGCAGCAATATATGTATATGACGCCCCCAGTTATTAAATAAAAAATAAAAAGGAAAGAAACATTACAACCATACATGCTAGACTCAATTCTGATGACATTAAACACTAAAGAGCAGGAGTCAGGTGTTTATATTGCTGACTCTGGATGTATTCTACCTTTGCTCTGGAAAGATTATCAGCACCCTCATATCCTCTCACACTTCACAGAGCTTGCTGTTCATACCTTGCATGTATTGCAAGGTATGAATTTGGATAAACAGACTGCCTTTTGCAATCTGCCCCCCTGGACTTTCAAAAATAATTTAGAAAGGAGAGAAAGGTCTGGATAACAGCAAAAGAACCCAAGTTCAAGAGCTCCCTCACTCCTCTTAGAAGTAGTGTGGTTAAGAGTGGTGTGGTGAGGAGGACTTGCTGTAAAAAGAATGGTTGATAAAAGAACAGAAACTTGGTAAATCCAGGTTTCAGCTAGTTTAAAGAGTAGAGAGAAGCAAAAGTTGAAGAGTTGATGGGGAGAGGTGAGTGGTGAGTAAGAAGGAATAGGTATTTCAGAAGGTAAGGAAGACACAAGGAAAAGGAAAAGACTGGAATTAAAACAAGAAAGAAGAAGAAGAAGGACTGGCTATGTTTTCAAGTCGCTGGCATTAACAGTGTTCAGTCATAGGGGACCAGGAAGCACAGTCAGAAGTGAACAATTTCTAAGAGAGGGGCATAGTTTGACTTGTCTGGAGGGTAATGGTGGAGAATAGGGAGTCAATGCTTGGGAATGTGAAGGTAGAGAAAAAATGCTAATGAGTAGAAGGAGAGTGAGGAAGAAGTGTTAGAGGATTTGAGATAAAAAAACTTGAAATCAGTAACTATGTTGAGCATGATGTAGAAGTAAAGCAAATGATTTCTCTCTGTGGAACTTGAAAACTCTCCACTCTTGGTTCATCACTGGAATTCAGTGAAAGGAGATTTGCAGTCCTTTGCATATTTTAGAAGTGTAAGCAGCATCTCCAAATACTCTTATCAAAGACTAGCTAAATTTTGGGCAGGTTGAAGAAGGGAGAAAAAAGCAAAAAAAGGCATTCAACCCCCTCACCCCACCCTTGTTTTCTTTTATTCCACTATTGCTTTTGTGCATGTGCAGAGGGATGGTTTAGGAACACTAAGCTTTCAGGTAAACAGAATTTAAGTGTTTTAGAAAACCATATTTTCAGCATTATAATTACAAACTATTTAATTAGGCACGAAGAGCAATCAAGACCCAGCTTCCGATTACACCTGCTGACAGCACAGACACAAACCTGCTAACTGCATAGAAATGTGAGCAGACCTGATTCTCTTGAAACACGCTTTGCAGTTACCTCATGAAGTACTTCCCAAGGCTTTACAGATCAGCAGGAGTCTAAAGAGCATCAGTTGAGTAGTGATGGCACTCTTAAAACAAGAACTGTAAAGCACTTAATAAACATGAATCACAATCAGTTTAGAAGGCAGAGGGTATTTTTTTCTGCCTCACTCTCCTCCAGAGAGGTTTGGGCCTCTCTGGAGAGAAATGTCCACCTCTTCCACCGCCTTAGAAGGTGTTAATCTTACAAACAGGCAGGACTAAGGGTGAGGTGCCCTCTTGCTGCATGCTCACAGCCAAGTGTCTTGAGGTTTCTATAAGGTGTTGCTAAACATACTCTCGGAACTGAACTCATGCTATACCACTCCTCAAGCGCTGAGGTGCAGCGAGTTATTTGGTTTTCCCTCACCTTGTTTCACTCAGCACATCCATGTGCAACGCCCACAAGTGCCAGGAAATGGCAGAGTGGTAATCAGAGCAGTGTTGTGGGTGTCCCCAAGACCACAATCTTCCTAGGGTGCCTAAAAACCTGGTGTCAGCAGACCATCCCATAGATCTATCCTAAGCAGGGTGGACGGCTAGATTCACTCCTTAAGCTTGCCTGGTGCCCTGGGGGGTGCACAGACAGTGTTCTCAGACAGCTCAACAGAAGCAAGACGGGCATAGCATTTCCACGAGTCTGTCCTTCAAATCATGTAACTGAGTAAATGCAAGGCATGCAAGTTTAAAGGTTCATCTGAAATACTCTCCCACACACAAGTCTCTACTATGGATGAAGAATCCAGAGCTATAAACAGATATGACACAACTGAATTTCTCGCTGTAGCAGACCCTCCAAGGATCAAATTAATGTAATCTGGTAGTCAAGGAAAAATGAGAAATACACACCCTGGTTTCTACCTAGTTTCCAGTTTTTGACCTGTTCCTAATCTGCAACATCTCCCACTTTCCTAAGAGCAGAATAAAGTTCCTTTTTTTTTTTTTTTCTTTCCCAGTCAGACCAGGAAAATAAATCTGTATGTAGCTGTGACATGGACTGACCCTATTGCTTTATTCTCTCCCTGACAGACACTAAGTCCTCTCCACCATTTGGCCTCACAGTTACTAGGTCACGTTTTCTAAAGACTCAAGCAAACAATCACATATAGGTATGCAACAATATATTTTATAGCTTTCCTCTGCAGCCTTAATTACTAGAAATTCACTATAAAAATAAATTAACTAGAGCTTTTACTCACATTAAATCAGGCACAAAACCAGTTTCAGACAAACTATTTAGTACCGTAATTTTAAAGGATGTGAAAAACATAAGTTTTGAAAAATAAAACTTTGCATGCAATTTTTTAAAAAAAAGTATTCAAAGATGGAGTTATATAATGAAGGAAGTCTTAATTTTGTCACAGTTTGTTGTCATATTCAGCTATAGCTCTGTTTACACACAGCCTCCGATAAAAATACCATTGTTTACAGCATTTAAACAACGTTTTCACCATATCAGTTTTATCTGTCAATTTCTAGTTAAACTTGAAAACTGAAAGTAACATCTAATAATTACAGGAGTAATTCTTGGTCAAATGTGACTACCCAACACTGTGACTGTCATTGTCCCCAGAGAATGCAGCATGACCTTGCTCAGAGTCAGCAAGGCTTCTTTGAAAGAACAAGCACTTGGGTTTTTCAATTTTCCTAAAAACAGAGGTCATTATGTTCACATATGGATGCTGTTTATAAAGACAGACAAATATTACTACTTCCATTGTGCAGAAAGGTTAAGTGAGATCATGACTTGCTAAAAGCGCGGCTTCAGTGGAACATTGGGTAAAATTTATTCAAGATATTATTGCTACTCTCAAAGTAGGGAAATTTCTAAAACATTCTGAAAATGTACAGTTAGAGAAGTAAAAGCAGGCTCGATATGATTCAGCTGTTAAAGTTATGCGGTACTTCAATGCTTAATTCAAGCTAAACATTAAGATCATTAGAAGGATCTGTTGAAAGAACCTACGAAGCAGCAAACTGAGTGCTGTGCCTATCAGACTATTACTTTTTACTATTTCAGATGTAACATAAACTGGATTGGAAGAAGCAGAGTGGAAAACCTCTTGCTTAAATGGCATCTGAAAGTCAAAGGCAGTGGCTCTAAAATGAAATATATTGCTTGGATTCCAGAAGACTAGCCAAAAATATGGGAAAAAAGAACAATTAAGACAATTAAGATTACAGACCCAATATACTTCTATACTTCTATTGAAACTTTTTTTTTTTTTTTTTAGAAATTTAGATAGTACATAGTAAATTAGATTTGATTTTTGGCAAATTATGCTTTGATACTGCATTCAGCAAGTGCTGGCTTCAATCAATGTCACACTAGAGCTCTGTTATGCTAATAGATGATATGGAAATCAGATGGTTGAACATGAATAGAAAGCACAGGCCACGTACGAGGGGGCTTTGAGATGAGGGGATGGGGGGATCCTAAGGTTAATCACATCATGTTCAGAACTGTTTTTACATCACAGAACAGTATTCAAATGCAGGAATTAAAATGGAGATAGAAAAGCATGAGCAGTAGCGAGCATTAGTTATGTTGTTCAAAATGGGAAGAGTGCATTCTGTTGCAATCTTTTAGGATGCTGGTGGTTTATGCATGACTGAATGGATCTCTTATGCTGTTAATAAATGGATTTGAAAGTAGCCTCTGCTCCAGTGCTAAAGAACTTCTAAAAAATTAAAGACACACACACACACACACAAAAGGTGCATATAACTTCAAAGGGATTTCTTAGTTCTACTCCAATCTTAATAGTTAGCAGAATCTCTAATCTGATAGGATGGATGTAATGCATTTCTTCTTAGTACTGCTGCTGAATACTAAATGTTACACAGAGTCAACAGGAGCTGAAAAAGCAGCTGATGCAGAGAAGTTTGGCTGAGACAGAGAGTTCATCCCTTGTAGGTGAACTCTGGTCATCTGATAAGAAATGTGGCAAAAGACTCAGAGGGGGAGGGGAAATTAAATACATAAAAATGTGAATTCATAGCAAAAAAGTACATAGATCCCATATCAAGTACTAGCAACTTTTTTTTTTTTCCCAGTGATAGTTTTCTCAACTGATCTGTGATTTGGAGTTGACATGCAATTCAATGATCCTACAGGAATTTTATTATCATAACTTGTCCACAGTACCTTCCCCAGACCAGATGCCCTTGGGTTCATACATTATATTGATAATTTTAATTAAAAGTAGATATTGTAGCAAGTTGGTTTTTGGTTGTTTTGTTTTTTTGCTTTTTTTTTTTTTTTTTTTTTTTTTTTTTT
>VWZN01011083.1:208371-243836 GCA_013396955.1 Regulus satrapa
GCTAAATTTAGTGAAAATCCTCTGGACAAGCCAAAATAAAGTGCAATAGTGTAGCTATTCCCAACATATTTCAGGTGCCTGATATTCAGTATGAGGCACCTGCACTTCTCAGGACAAAAAGCCTCTTCCATTCCTCTCATTCCTGCCCATTTCACTCCAATTATCCCCTTTGCCTCCAAACTGCAAGAACATCAACATTCTTAGAGAAGAGTGAATTATTTTGTCAATTTAATTTTGTCAACTAAAATCCCTTTTCCAGTTAGGCATGGAAATTTTTGGATAAAGTCATTTTAATTTGATAAACTTATTAAAACTGGACAAAGAAAAACAAAAAAAAAAAAAAAAAAAAGGAAAACAAAAACCCAAACAAAGAACCAAACAACCAAAAGCAACAAAAACCCAAACAAAAACAAACAACCACCTCCCCCCCAATAATTCTTAATCCTAATACTAAGTACTTGGCTCATCTGTACCTTTGTGACTCTGGACAGGACTATTTTAATGACAATTTCTTCAAGTTTGTAACAGTATATTTTTTCACAACTTCTTTGCTAAGAAGAGCTTTGATCAATTCCTGCTCTCAGCTCATACACAATACTCTCTTCATCTCAGCATTTGTTTTCCAAGACCTGACCCTACATTAAGAAATGCAGATCCAGATCAGCACTCTAGTTGGTGATTTAGAGGCCCTGGTTCATCCCCATTGAATTTAAACAACTGTCTGGGTGTCTGCACACTGGTTTTGCCTGCATACAAAAATAATTTTAGACCAGGTTTACAAAAGTTGCATGTAAACAGCTAAGAAATTAGAATGTGCATACTTATGAAATTGCTACTTGTGGCTGTAAATTCTCCTACACAGGAGATGAGGAAATAAATTCCTGTCTCATTTTGGGGAGAACCCAGCTGAGGAGAAAGTAAATGGCCCTGAAGTCATTAAATAAATCACTCAATTCCACATCAAGGTAATTTTGGAGAATACACATGTTTATATCAGTTTCTAAAACTGTGTATTTTCAGAAACATTTAGAAGTTGTTAGAAAATTAATAGCTATGTAAGGACAGAGCCCAGTTAGCAAGGACATGCAAATACCAACAACTGCTGCTTCCCTTTCTCCATCCTCTCTGCATTTTGCACAGCGTGAATCAGGAAAAAACAAGTTATCTCTTATGTTGTTTGTTTCCTGTATTTGTATCACTCAGAAAGCCCCTTGAATATGTCCAATAGCTAATTATACAGCTATAAAATGATCAGAGTGAATGCCATTGCCAATGCAATTAACATTCTTTATGTGAGATTAACTGGATTTGAGTCACCTGCATAACTTGCTTACAATGTTAATCTCTCAGGAGACAGAGCACTGCTTGCCCAAGCATGCTAAATAAAGAAGGTTTCTTTGCACAGCCAGGTCAAATTTAGTTTCAGAGCTAATCTTGGGGGGGGAAAAAAAAATCTTTTTCATATTTTTTTCTTCTGAAATGGTTTGCCCATAAATAAAGCCTTGTGGTATAATTAAATATTGTTACTCTGTCAACAGTATCCAGAGCACAATATATTTGAGAAACAACAAGAAAGGGTGATAAATTAAAATCATAGGCATATAAAAAAAAATTTAATATAGCTTTTTTATAAGCTTTCACTGAGTAAATAAAGTACCCACTTCCCAGACTTTCTCTGATGAATATTAAAAATCTTTGAAGAGAACTATAAAATAGGTCATGGTTATATGTCATGTCAACCAGTCATGCTATTACTAGGGTGACCTTTACAACTTCAGAATAAACTTTGCTTGCAGTTATAAAAGGGGATTGTTAATGCAATCTGGACAGACACCTACAATCTGTTGTAGTGCTTGAGGTATGTGTTGTAAGGAAACCTACAGATCTGAGCCAGAAACAGCAAAATGGTTTCCTTGCTTTGGGTGCTGACACAAGTTAACCTCAGAACTCAATTTTTCCCATATTTAACAACTGGTCTGAGCATCAGTCTATTAGAGAGACTCAGGTGACCTTCAGATGTATTACTGCCCTTTCCCTCTTCCTCAAAAGTTAGACAGCCATATATGGGGCCTCAATCTAATTAAAATGATCCTAACTACCTTAATATATTTTCTCTGCTGAGACAACTGCTCAGTGAAGGATTTGATGGTTCTCATAATGTAGAGCTTCAATCTGATTTAGAATTGTTCCTGTTTTCTCTGTAATTGCTGGATAGAAGACATCATTTTTTCTAAAATGCATTTGTATTCTAAAAAGAGGATTAAAACACAAATTAAAAGGCTTTGGGGGGGGATTTAATAGCAAATAGTTACATTTAAAAGCTTTTTGTACTTTAACATTCTGCTTCAAAAGGGGAAAAAGGAAATATTAGATGGTTTGAAGTTAAGTTTCACTTCAGAATGCTATCAATAGCATAGATATTTCTTTAAATGCAATGCGATCTTGATGAAATAAAGCTCTGTGCCAAAAACAGAACATGTGGAAGAAGACAGGATATGACTATCTTACTAAATTTACCTATATTGGCCAAATAAATGAAAATAGAACTGCAAAAGCAGGTGGTTTTATATTTATAGATGTTCTCCTACTGCACCTTTTTAGGCACTTTTCCCTTTTTCATTTGAGAAATAAGCACTTGTGCAGACATCACAAACTCCTACACCGTAAGCAGCACCCAAGACACGATGAGCTTGCACAGTAACGGCATGGAACACCAGTAAGAGGCAAATGCAGTAAAATTATTGCTATCAGTTGCTAGTGGGTTTCTCCTTTCATATACATCTACAATCATGTTAATTACAGTTTTTAGTGTCTGTTACATACGGACTTTGGGGACCAAATCAGACACTTTTTCAGAGCTGTACTGTTACCCTGTAACAGCTTCTTGGTGTCAGTGGATAACAAACATTCTAAAGCTAAACTGGCTTTTTGCAAACTGCCACAAATAGACTCCAAATGGAAAATACAGGACTTTGAAGAAAACAAGGAGGAAATTTGTTCTGAAAGACAAAATACACACCACTGATTTCTCTGTATTGACCTATGAATGTATACCTGGTGTTGGAAGATTTTTCCATGTGACTGGGAAAGATTTCCAGGATACAATGGGTCAAGATTCTGCTAGGGCTTTCCATGTAGGCAGACTTCAAGAAAGTAAAATGGGGCACAATGTCTTCATTAAAGGGATTTGGGTTTTTTTTCTCTTTCCAGCACCATGTCATCATAGTATACTTTTCCTGAAACTAGGGTATCTCTTTCAGCCTGACAATATCTACAGAACATCAAACACAAATACTTTCTCAAGCATCAGACAAAAGTACCTCTTCATCCCGTAGGACCTTATTAGCTGAAAAAAGATTCAGATACCAAAGATAAAACCAAAGATTAATCCAAAACAATCTTTATTATGTCCAAATTGATATATCTTTTAGAGATATTTTTTGTACTCTTCTTACTTATACTTTTTTTTCTTTTGAGGCTCTTCTAAATATATCTTTTTCCACTGCTTGATGCTAGCCTCTTGAAGTTGATATACTAAGGCTTTCATTGATTTCACTGAGCTTTAGAATCAATTTACAAGATACACCTTTGTACATTCTCTTCAAACATGCCATTTTAAGCACAAAGGGAAATAAAAGAACATGAAACAGTTAAAACAACTTGAAAACTTATCTCAGAATGGTGGAGTAGCATGACCAAATGATAAAGGTTATCTTAAGGGGTAATTCCTTCTTTATTTAATTTCTGTCTCCATATTATGTATTTACAAACAAAGCTTTCTTACAAATTGGAATTAAACTGTTTCTGTTTTGCATCTTGCTTTAATTCTGTTCAGCCAAGGGCTGTGAGCTCAAACACAAGCAATGCAGCCTAATTTGTATCACTTACACTTCAGAAATTGGCCTTTAGAATACTATGCACACAATAATCAAGTCCCATGCTGCCTCTTTTTGTGAACATTAGGACTGAGGTTATTAACTTCCTTTAAAGTGCAACTTAAGACTGTGACAGACCCTGTCTTTCTGCTTTACTCCAAGATTACACCTTGGAGGCTCATAAAGGCAAAAACTAGCTGTAATGCTTGAAAAAGAAGACTAACAAAATGTAGCGCATCTCTGTCACTATCCAAAACACAGTTTTGGATAGCACTGCTTATATGATTTTTATGGTATTTTACTATGAAAGCTTGCCAATTTTCTGTTAATAGAAGAATCATGACTTGGCAGCAAAACTGAGTAATCTGCATTGACACTACCAGTATACTATTAAGAGGGCCTAAATGTTGAAAACAATGTTTCCTATGCAAATAAGCTTGGGAAAAAAATGTGGAAGTTCTACATGGATTATTCATAACTATCTCTCAGTAAAGGTTATTGAATGGGTACCTAGCCAAGTGGACATATTCTGCACATGGGAAAATTTTATTTTCTCCCCCTACTGCTTCCCAAGGTTCTTATGGCCTATTTTATTTTATTGTTTTAAACTCAGAAAAAGCGTAATCTTTCAGACTAGGCTTCCATGCTGTTCCCCTTGGGCCACCAGTTCCCACCACACTGACTCAGTTTTTCCAGAGGCAATGCCTCAGGCTAAATTTACTGTACAGGGAGCCAGAGTTCTGTCACAAGTCACATGCAGAAGTTAACTTCAGGTATTACAGACAAACTTGCAAAGCCAAAAGTAACAAGTAGATGGCTTCTGGAAAGGTTCAAGAGCTAGTACGAAACAGCTCCTTTTCCTACGTAATGTGTTTACCAAAGCTCCCTTCACACTGTGGAAAGGGATTGGAGGATTGTTATTTGGGAAAGGAATGAAAACATGACTAATCAGCTAATGAATATACATTCCTTTCCAGAATCAGGCCCAGCTGTAGGTGTCAGTCGCCTGTTAAAATTCTCCAAGTCTCAACCAGGATCTTTTTATTTGTCTTATGAAGTCCATTTTCAAATATGTTCAAAGCAGTTAAAGTTTGGCACATGAATTGCATATAAGTATTTCTAGTATATTTTTCATCAACATTTGCAGTATTCCCATGTTCTTCAGACCCATGAGTCATATTAGAGGAAGGCTGTGGACCTAACATATAATCCTGGTGGCTTTGCTTGTGTTCAGGGAAGCCAATTTGAACACGCAGAGGCAATCTGACGTTTCCCAGAGTCGCTGGATTTATTGGATTTGTTGTGAGTGCTTAGAGTGATTGGACTGTCCGGTAGATACATTGCTTCCTGGAAACATTATGGATAACGCTCTCCAGGAAGCTTAACTGTGGATAACTGTGGACAACACATGGATAACTGCGCACATCCTTGTTCACACATGGGCTGCTGCCTGGAGTCCAGGCATGGAATATACCTGCTGGAAAGAACAGGCAAGTCCCCTCCTTTTGTATGGACAGGACCAGGACAACCCTGGACTAGATGTTACAGCAAGGCCTGTGCACCAACAGAGAGCTTCAGGGCCAAAAGGCAGCCAGGAAATGGGCACAGGGCAGCCAAACCATCTTGTGAGACAGCAGGTCATAACCTGAGCACCTGCTTCCAACATGCTATCCTTGCACAGCAAAAAGGAATGTGGGGAGGTACCTGGGAATGCCCAGATAGAAGGGGGAATGAAGATAGGAAGATACCGCAGTAGGGAATTCTAAATAAAATTTTCTTTTGCTAGTCTAACACAATTAAGTAGGATTAAAATATCTAATTTCATTTATTGCTGGTTTTGTTCGGTATTCAGCAAATAGTTTCATACTGTATTTTGCAAGTTGATTGCTATGATTATACCCTGTAAAAAAAATCAGAATATCGTAATTGGCTATGTATTATTTTACATAGCAAGACCAACCTAATATGTTTCATAGCTCTGCAGGATATGAAATTACATGCACATTTCAGTTTTCATTCCTACAGTTCAATGGTTTTTAACAAATTATTTTCTTAAGGATTTCTTAAGGCTTTGTAGTTTAGGACGGCAATCTGCTTGCTATCCACAGGGAGTATTACCAGAGATTAGCAGTACTTAAACTGATGAAGGAGATATGTCATGTCTCTTTTGCATGTGTATAAAGCTACAGTTCTAACAGATTGGCTGCAAAGGGCATAATAATTTGACAGAGATGCTTTCTCTGAGTTGACTTTTTCTTTTTTTTTTTTTTTCGGTAAGGTATAATAGTTCTGTCTTTAAGATCTACAGGTTTCTATGAATCCACAACAAACCAGTTGGAGTGGAAACCTTTTCTGTCTCTATAAGCTGGAAAGCAGCATATCCTCAGAAATTAAAGGATCGTGTCTAGCAGAAATCTTTCTCTGCCTTTTGTGAATCACAAAACATATATATTATTTTTCAGTGGATAAACAAATGTTGAATTGCACATCCATGCAAGCACAGAGATGGCAATATGTGTGACTGGGTTTCCCAGTGCCCCACATTAGGCAGAAGGTGAAAAAATCTGGAGAATCTGCTTCACAAAGGACCTTAGGATTTCTATTAAAAGTCTCTCTAGGGCTACAAAGGGAATGGAATTTCAGTACTATATCAAGGTTATCAAAGAGGTGTAGCAGGACGGAACATTAACACCATTTCTCTCTCTCTTTTGTCAGCACAGACATGTTTTCCTTAGCAGACAAGGTTTTTTCCTTATTGATCTTTCTTTGTTTGCTCAGAACCTCTTGACTAATTCGTACAAACCCATGACTGTAGGATGTACCACAGCATGATTTGGTGGCTTTGCTTCTTTTCCAGTTGTTAGCAGGATGGATCCAGCTCTAGGTTGGGTTATTACTCTGTTCTTTGTCTGGACCCTAACCACGGGACAAGTACCCATAACAACCAACTTCTTGCCTTGCCCATCAGGTCTAGAAGCTCTTTCACACAGGAAAGTTTATTAATTTTTAATTCATTTAACAGTAGGAAAAATCTAAATGCTGTTCTGGCTTACAGGATGAAAAGCTGTTTCAGGTCCTCTTAAAAATCAATGTCAAAAGTTATCTCAAGGTATTAAAAACATTGATTTTGGAATTGTCTCCAATGACGTTTTACTGATCAAGTGAGTTTTTCTGTCCTTTACTACAAAGGTTTGGTTTCACAATCCCTCAGGAATATGGAATTATTTAAATAGGCAATCCTGGCCTAAATCTCTGGTAAGCAGGCATTGTCCAAGGTAATAGAAGCAGCTTAATTACAATGGGCCATCCTGTGAGGGAGAGCATTGTCCCACAGTAACATCTCTGGCTATGCACATCACTGTGGACCTCCAATCAGACTGAAACTATGTGCTTAGAAGGAAAATGTTGAGCCACCACAGCTCCATAATTATGAACTGGAGCCTTTAAAAACTGGTCTCCTTTTGAAGCTGCGAAATACATCTTGGGCAGTACTGCTGTGTTTTAACCTTGCTTTGTTTTGTGTTTCGATGAGCCAGTCAGGGTAATTCAGCCCATAACATTTGTAGGGAAAAAGCAATAAAAGCAGGAGTCTCTTTACCAAAGACAGTCAGCTCTGCAGGGTCACTGTCACGCTCCCCCACCATGTTGGTCCCCACACATGTGTACATTCCTGCATCACTTTTTCTGGTGTTGGAGATCATCAGCTTCCCACCACGGATCTGTTTCAAAACAAGGAACATATTTTTTAACTTCAGGTAAACAAAATACATCAGAAAAAGTGCTAACTTCTTGGATGACAAGTTCCACAACCAAGACATCCTAAACTTTTTATATAAATGTATGTATTGTTTAAAAATTAAATACTTACATATTTAAATATCTTTAAGCTGTTCTAAAACATATTTTTATTCCACTAATTTGAAACTGTAACTAATTTCAATTTTATTGGATTTTGTTCCTTTGGCTTTCATTAGATTCTTTACATTTCAAATATTACGTTTCTTGCTGCCTCTTGGCAGCACAGAGTACTTTTATTTCTTGCATGAATGTGATATGTAAAGCACTCTTGACAACTCTCTGAGAAAAAAGGCAATTTTACTTAGTCTTATTTAGTTAATTTTATTTTACTGGTGTCTGAACAGTTTCTTTGATCACTAATAAAGACAGAGTTTCTCTTTTTGTTGAGGTAAACAGACTGAATCTGTCTCAAACTGGGAATTCACCTGACATTTAATATTTTCTTGGCTATGAAGGTGCTTGCTTACAGAGTGAAAGAGCAGGATAGTTGAAAGAAATAAAGTAAAAATTTGTGGCTTGTGAAATCAGTGTCAAAGGTTAGACAATGGAGTGCTTCAGAATAAGCTGGGAATTGTACCAAGGAAACTTGAGTCCGGGAATGATAGGCAGTTCTCAGACACTCTTTGCTCTTCCACTCTTGAGTAGACCCTAGCATAGACAGCCTGGTCCACAAACAGAAACAGCTCAGATTATTTGGCTCGGAATAATTCCTTAGGCATCCAGAGCCACTAACAAGCTTCCTGATAGTACTCCCATGTTGAATAAGGTCAGCACTGAATCATTCCATATAACATAAAACTTTATTGAAGAAATACTAATGGTGAAAAGCTAAGCATTCAAAAATTAGGAATGAAGCATGTTCTCAATCCCTTAATTTGTTTTCACAGACCATGATTTATCTCTAATCACTTGATAAGCTAAATATTTCTGCTGGATCCTTTTTCATTCAGTACAAGAAATGAATGGCCACAGAATTCAACCAGTGTTACTGATTTTCTCAAAATTTATTCCTTTTTAGGAACCATAATTCTCTAGAGTATGACTTCAGCCTTCATTCAGACATATCCAAATTACTGCAATAACTATGACATTACTGGTATCATTCTAAGATGTTGGATTTTTGTTTTTGTTTTTCCCCAGGGATTATTTGTGTACCTCATAGATTTGACAGAATTCACTTATAAACACCTTTTTGATATTCTCAGTTTGAAGAACTGAGATGTAGAAAAGGTAAGATCAACAAAGACATTCACTGAGTCCTGCATCTAAGTGAGAACCTTCCATGACCAAATCTCCAGCTCTAATGGATCTCCATTACATGGATTTACATACCAATCCTCAAAGAAGTTCAAGCTGGAGAGCCAGACTAAGGAGCAATAAACAGCCTTCCCCCCTCACTTGGGAAAGCTCGGAGAGACAAACTGCCAAGAATTACAAAAAATCTCTGTGGGAAAAGCTATAAAGCTGTGTAAGTTCTGCTGCACTCGGCTGTGGGCCCTGTGTCTGCAGATCAAAAGCCACCTGAGGTGTACTCACACTGATCCGCTCCTCTCTGTCATCAATACGGACTTTATCTTTCTTCCAGTAGATGGTGGGCTCGGGGTGCCCTCGAGGCGGCTGGCACTCCAGGATTGCAGGCTCTCCAGCTGCCACCACCACATCCGTAGGGTTTTGGCGGAAATCATCCCGTAGCACTAAAGCGATAAATGAAGGAAAGAGAAAAAAAAAAAATATGGAAGTGATGACATTGTAAGTGGAGGAAAAAAATGTAAAAACACACACTAATACACAAACAAGTCTCAACCATTATTAGGTGATGACTTTGCTTCTTATATTGACTGTAAAATATCTCAAAAATGAAGCTGGGCAGATATACCCTTTCATCCAGTGGAGGCAGCCTTCACATACAGTGCTTTTGTTTTCCTTTATTTTTTCTTTCCAGATAAGAGCACTGCTCTGTATTTAAGTTACAAAGACATGTGGCACCCATTACTCTTCTTAACTTTGACAGGATCACTTTCCATCATTACAAAAGCAGCACTGCAGGTTGGATGCTGAGTTCTTTTCAGGACAGAAAACAACCTGCTGCGTATCTGCCTTGTCTGGGTCTCCAATTCCAGCACAAGCTCAGTAAAAAAGGGACAATTAATATTGAATTGCAGAGTTACACCTTGGCTAAGGCACTGCCATTAATACTGTTATTATTGTACTTCTGGCACATACATGCTAAAATGGTCACCCGTACTGAAAGGTGTCAGAGAAATGAAACTGATAGCAATGTACTTCCAGCATATTTATTTCTTTCTTCCATAGTTTTAGTTCTAATATTTTTGCCACGCTGACCAGCCCTACCCCACTACATTGAAAAAAAAAAAAAAGAGCATTTAAATCACCAAGCTGTTTGAGAACTAAATTAGGCAACACAGACTGGTTTCTTATGTAAATCAAGCTTCTGTAAAGGATTAGGTCCAACTAGCTGGCTTCAGTGTGTTAGAATGATATCCACTTCATCCTTATTCTTCCATGTGTGTCCTAGTCTCTAGGTTAATTGACATTCTTATAAACATAAAACTGAAAATAGCTCTAGATGAGCTACTGAAATAGAATTTAGGGCATTGCCTCTCCTTGAATTTCAGCTATGCATGGCTTTCATTACAGCTTTAAAACAGTTCTCGCCCTTAATGGAACCAGGGCCCTCTGAGAAATTAGAAAACACTGTATACTAGTGAAGGGGCAAGTCAGGAAGAGTTCAGCAGAAATTGCTCAGTCTCATTTCATAAGCAGAGATAATTTACTGCTTTCAATGTTAATAAAACGTGCCCCATTTTAACATTTGGAACTGAATATTTTTCTCTTCTGTAATAAGCCAGAAGAAAAATATGATTAATACACACAAGAATTGGTCTCTGAATAGTCTGAGGTGAGTGGGCTGTATATATCTGGCACTTGAAATGACATGGAGGTAACTTTTATTGTTCTCCATTTTGGGATACACAGGTGGATCCCAGAGGAAGGAGGGAATTAATTGGAAGTTAATTCCTTTTCTAACACACACATGCACAAAAAGAGTGACTATTTAGGTCTCACTCTTGAAGCACAAAATAAAAGTGACAGGAGGCAGCTGGCAACAAATGCAGCTCTGGCAAGAACCCATAGTCTTCTTAGGTGACACACCCAATAGACAACAACAACGACGACAACAACAACAACAATAAATGGCCAAATATTTCTAAATAATAAAAACCTTCTGATTCACAATAATCAAATTGGCAGAAATGGAATTTATACAAATTCAAGATCACAAGTGGAAGAAATAACTTATGCAATGAAGAGCACAGAATTAGTATGATGAAGATCATGGGCTGCTGACTACTGGCAGGACAAGACTTTGCGAAGCCAAGAAAGTCAATATCATGGGAATGTCAGGGAAAGAACCAGAAAAAAGGCTTACAAAATCATGTTTTTTAGGAAAGAAGCTTCATATTTCTCTGTGATCCCCATGATACACAGAAAGAAAAAGTACTTCTAGACAATGCTATGCCCACATTCGTATAAATGGTAAATAGATAAAAATCCATTTCTGCTATTATTATCACACACTAAATAAATATTATTTTTATTGACTTGATTATACTTGCAATTACAGAACTTCAGTGCAAATCCACTAGTGGAAAATCCCCAGAAAATCAGCAGATCCCACCACATAATGGCTTTATATTCCTGACTCCTAACTCCACCAATATTAAGGAAAGCATTTTCCTTGAACATTTCACACTGCTGTATGAAGCTGACAAACACAGTTTCTTGCAGTGATACACAGCAAATTACATTAACTTTCTCTGAATCATCTCAGCAACTGTGTAAGGTTCCAATCAGCCACAGAATATGAGGCTAAGAGGTGATTTGATTTTATCACATTCCTTTACCCAAAGTCTCACTGCAAAACTGGCTTGAATAGAAGACAAAATTGATGCTACAGGCTTTGCTTAATCTTACTCTGTACCTCAGCACATATGTGAATCTTGAATAGATATATCTCACCATTTCCATCTAAAGCATTCTGTGTTTTGGAGGGGAAAAAAAGGGTAGGAGAAAAAAGAAATAGGGAAAAAATACAGCAGGGAAGAAAAGCAAAGATAAGAGAAAAATGCATGAAATATAAATTAAAGTGAGAAAATAACTCACAGAGGAAAAGGGGAAAACTAACTTTAGGGAGACGAGAAAGAAAAAGCCAGGTAAAGGAGGGGGAAAAAAAAAGAATAAAAACAAAGAGGAAAAACTAGGTAAAGAGCAAAGGGCACAGGCTGCCATTCCCATGTTTGAGTATTTTAATGCAATCTAACAACAATGAAATAAAGCACAGACATTAATCTGATCAGCCCAGTCACCTCAGAACATCCAAATATTACTCCAAGAGAGTGGGAGCAGGAAAGAGGAGGGGCAGAGCATGAGCTAGTGAGCTTGGCTTTCCTCCTGGAGTGGCACAGGAAGCCACAGAAGGAAGAACCATCAACTGGAAGTGCGTTCACACATATTACCACAGTAAATGGAAAAGTTGCAACACAGCTTAGTGCACTCACCATATCTAATGGCACAATCATCTGTGAAAACAGAAAAATGATTGAGAGCTGCAGAATATTCCTCAGCCAATTATCAACAATTGCTGGATACTTCCAAATAACTATTAGTGTGACTGAGCAGACCACCCTCTCCATACACAGGCAAAAAAAGGCTTTTGTTCACTTGAGAAGGCAGCCATCCTCAGGGCCCTTTTGGCAGGGCACAAATACTAATGTTTTAAAAATTCAACACAAGCAGCACTATATTGCCACCAGCCTCCTGTTCTTCATCCTGTGTTCTTGCTTTGCTTTATTCCAATTTTACACACAGCTCCTTTCATGCTGGCATGGGTGTTTCACAACAATTTTGGGTATTACCTTACATTCTTTACTGTGAAGGTGTCAAGGCCCAAAGAAGTTCTGGATGCTCCATCCCTGGAAGTGTTCAAGGCCAGTCTGAATGGAGCTCTGAACAACCTGGTCTAGGAAAGGTGTCCCTGCTCATAAGATACTGGATGACCTTTAAGTCCCTTCCAAGCCAAACCTTTCTGTGATTTTTATGACTAAACAAGGGGTGCCAAAGGGGAAGATGGCCCCCTACACTGCATGCCAGCCCTGGGACTGCAGCACAGCTGTACCCCAGGGGCTGCTCCCCTCTACCAGCCCAACAGCAGCACAAACACCCTCACATTTCAAAAGGCAAAGCCTTGCAAGGGCAAAAGCTTCCAGATGGCCAAGGCACACTGTCTGGAAAGGCACCGAGGGACTGGAAAGCTGCAAAGAACAGCTAAAGTGCACACACGGCCTACAACGGCGCTGCGGACAGAAGTTAATTAAAGTTTGATCGGTCTCTTTGTGGCTCAAGCAAGCTGATGCTGCTCAAACAAGATAGGTGTCTGCAAGCAGTCACAGCAGTATTTAAGGCAGCAAAGCCCTGTACGGCCATTTCCAGGTAGCAGGAGTGTAACCAGGGAAAGGGAGCACATCTAGTGGGATAAACAGGCAGAGCATGCACCTGCCAGAGTGAGGGCTGAGGGGGAAAGGAGCAAAAAGGAGCCCCCACTCCCAAGGCAGCTGCTAACCAGCACCTGCCAGCTTAGACCCAAATCCAGACCTTGGTCAAACTGATGCTCATAAACTCAGGGAATTACATGGAAACCGAATTAATTTCCTTGGCTGAGGTTCCAGCAATTTGTTTAAAGGAAATGGAGATAAAGCCACGATGTTTATCGGGTAGGAGGGAAGGTGGCAGGGTCAAAATTATTCTAGGCTAGATATCCATGCCTTAATCCTTCTTTCCAGCTTTCAGACCCTTAAAAAGAAAACATTTTTATAGGATTTACATTTACATGATGATTACAAATAACCATCTGTCTGCTTCCACTTTTTCAATCTGGTCCATGTCCCACGAGCCCCCAGCCTGTGGTCAGAGCAGCTAAGCTGGAAGAAAACAGTGGATGCCCGTCAGGAGGCTTTAGGATAATTGCATTCTTCTCCCACCAGCACTTGTCTCTCTACCTCCTCCCCCTCCGTGAGCACGGTGAACATCTGAAATTACCGGGGACAGGAGGGAGGGAAAGAGTATCTTTGTTGCCTTTTTCAATGAATTATAATGTCTTAAAACACAGCTACATCTGTTGTGCTGACTAGAGGGTATAAAGAGAGAGATATTGAGTAAATGTTAATGCGCTTCTGTAACTTGGGTCCTGGTGGTTCATCTTCCCTCTCTTGTTCTGTTTTGTGCTTATCTCAGGATAATATTATTCTCATATAAAGATTTTACGCAGCCACACTGGTGGTGGTTTGGTCACCTGCCACACCACAGGTAGGTCTCCCCTGATCCAAGGCATTTCCTCACAGGCATTTTCCTAAATCCTCATTTCTCTGCTGCTGCTTTGGCACTTCCCTCCTCTGATACATACTGATATGAACAATCGACATGAGTTATTAAGTCAAATAACTGCCCAGATGTCATGCAGTGGACAGATTAAAGGATTATTATACTTTAGGTAGCATATGGTTCAGGGAGGTATTTTAGATCTTGACTAATGTGTATGATCTGCTGAAATGGTCCCTGAGCAAGGCAGCACTACCTGCTGAAACAGGGTGACAGAAAACAAACAAACAAACAAACAAAAACAAGGGGTCACAGATAACCTCCCTTGTGAAGAATATTAATACATTTTGTTTTAAGATGCTGCTGCCTGACCTCTTTGTTTCAGCAACTGTCTCTGCCTCATTTTATAAGGAAAACTGTAACAAAACCATACAACCTTGGCAACAGTCCTAGGCAAGATTCTCAGGGAGTTCTTGAGCTCCCTCAGCATGTGCAGAGAAAAAAGCTGCAGCCAGGAAAAAGCTGCTACCAAAAAAAACCACAAAAAAACAAAACAAAAAAAAAAAACCTATACACTTTTTCCTCCTGTTTTTCCAATGACTCAAATATGTTCAGTAAAATAGAGGCCCAAGTTCATGAGAATAATTTGAGAATAATTTTCAAAGGTGATAGGGTATTTTCAAAGAGTCTAGTAAATTCAACAATGTTTGATTAGTAGGATTCCTAGAAATCAATGTAATGATCAGCATTGAGATTCTTGCTCTTTATTCTCAGTAAAGACAAAAATATGGAGAAAAGCTTGACACATCCTCTACAAATTTTAAGTTTTCATGTACACAGATACAGACATACAAATAATTACGATGAACATTAATGTCTAAATGTAAAAGCTTTGCTTCCAAAGACAGAATATATTAAACCAGGTGAACAGAGGATTACAGTGTTGAGGTGGCTGAAGAAACAGTGACAAGTAAGGAGACATTCCAAATGAAGTCAGTGGGAGAAAGCTGGCTTTTTGCCTCTCCTCTAAATTGCAGTCTGAGGTGTACCCCAAATAGCTGACTGTACGAAGCTCAAGAAAGACAAGATTTTTCCTTTTTTTTCCTTTTTTTTTTTTTTTTTTTTTTTGCATGCACTGCCAGGAGTCAAACTTTGAAATCTTTCTAGCCCAGTTAAGGGCACTGCTGATCTAATTTCCCTTTTCCACAATTACAAGGGTATACAAGTGATAGTTACTGCAAACTTTAGTTTATTATTTCTTTCTGACTTTTTAAAGGCTGCTATTTGGTCTGAATTAAACATATGCAATACAGCCTGAATATACTTACTGAAAAATTGTATAATCTCCTTGCCTTTCTTGTGATTCATTGTGATCACTTGAATGCAATCTGACATCTCCCTTTTTTTGTTTGTTTGTTTTTGTTTTTGTTTTTTGCTTTGTTTTGTTATCCCTGGAAGATTTTATATGACTACTAGATAGCATGAATAGTGGAGATTTTTCTAATTTAGAACATAACATATTTATGTTCAAGCCTCCTGATTGAAAATGAAGTTCCATCACCTGTCTTCCTTGCAATGAATCCCCAATAACCTTCTCTCTTTTTTAAACTCCCACCTCCTTCCACCAGCAAATTCTGAATGCTGCAGTTAACAGTCAGCAATCTCATTACCCATCTGCTATAAATCTTCAAAAGCATCACTGTGTTTTGACAGTCAAGAAAGGCAAAGGGAAGCAATAAGCATAACCAAGTATTCTTTATGAATGCAAATATCCTGAAGACCACATTTAAGTAATTCCAGAAATCTAAAGCTATACAACGTAATATGTTGAAAATTTTCCTCTAGGATACAGAACAGATTTCTTTTTTCTTATTCTTAAAGCATAATCAGCCTTGATGAATGCACTGCACAGATTGCAAATGTGAACAAGAGACACATTACTAGGAGTTTTATTTCACTGAAACTGAAAGCCCAACTACTTGCTTAAAGTTCAGAGACTTTCTAGAAGAACTGATACCATAATTATAGACAACAAACTTTTAAAAAGTGCATGGTCTGCTGTAAGTCTTCAAATTTAACAAGGATCAGACATTTAGCAGTTTAACTCAGATCTTAAGATAGCTTTACATGATCTTCACTGTTAATGGACTACATATTCAGAAAATCATGGGAATTATGTAAGTAAATAAATTACTTATTAATTTTTTAACCAACTAATGTGAATGCCAGATGTGGAAGCAAACACAGCTTAAGGAAACACCACATGAAAATTGAACTAGCACTTTTTCTGTCACTTTTAGGCTGGAATGTCTTCTTTTTAGCAGGAATATGGGACAAGTTTCACCAAAAGCACTAGAGATAGAGACCCTTCAAATCCTCATCAACTATGCTTCCCTCCCAACAATGCAGTAGGAAATATTGTGTTTAGGAAAAGAGGAAATCCTCCAAATGTCCTAGTCTACTGTTATAAAAGCATAGTTTGGACTTTGTCTGTTTGCCTTTGCTTGCCAACCAATGGAAAAAAAAAATTAAAAGAATTATAAATACGTTAAAAAATTCAAAAGCAATGTCATCTAAAATACCTCAGATGTTTCTGATACACAAACAAAATTCTGGTGGGAGTTTTTTACCATGTGGTTGAGAAGAGCACACAAGAAACTGCACTGTACTATTTAAGTCTTTGTCTTCAACAGAGAGATTCCCCAGAAAGGGCAGATTTAATTAGTGAGGTTCACAAACTACAATATATTAACAGGCAGGTTTGCTGTTGCGAGTACAGAAGCTGGACTGCCAGGTACCTGCAGCACTGTGCTCAACCTAATGAAAGCTACCTGGAGTTTGATACAACACTGAGCAATTGCATTTTTTTTCTGTTTCCAAACCAAATTTGGTTCTCCTACAACCACTTTAACTCCACCAGTCCTCTGGGCTCCCAAGTCGAGCCCAGCCAAAACACCTAAAATGTACATGTGCCCTCAGTAAAACAAAGGAATAGAGCAGCTGAGAATCATGAAAATGAATACAAATGAATGAATATTTCTTGTATGAGAAATATAGAATGTTACATGCTTCATTTAGCCAATATAATACAGACTGCAATCTCAGAGCTCCACTGAAGTGTGAATAGCCTCTAATAAACTTCTTGTGTACACACGCACAACACATACACAACAGCTGGGATGCTCTCCTGTCTTGGCAGGGGGCACTGCCACATTACTGCTATACTTCAGACACATTAGGCAAAGCATCAAACAAAATAGGCTGTTGCCCAACACAGCAATCCTCTTCCATCCGTCCTCCATTTCTCCATGCCCAACCATGGTCTCTATCAGTTAATTATAAGCTGAAAAACTCATCTATTAAATTTCTTGTGAACAGTGCTCCCTTCAGAAGCCAGGATTGGAGATGAGCACACGAGGCAAGACATAGCAAGGTACTCCTCAATAAGCTTTTGTAACTCCATCACGAGGAGACTGTGCAGCCACACTTCATCACACATGGAGCGTGAGATGTGTCCACAGCTGGTACACAAAACCAGTGGGAGCCACCTGCTGCTGCTTTTCAAATACCTCCCTTCCCATCCTGCAAACTGTCCCCATGTCAATGGGCCATTTTGGGTTGCTTGCCAGATGCCATTTCAACAGGCTCCATAAGCCTGGCTGGCCTCACGTGCTCTATCACTCAACAGGCATGTCATGGCACATGGGCTCAGCAGCACGGGCATCTCCTTCTGGACCTGACCTTCACTCATCAACCTTCTGAAAGGCTCAATCGTTTCCACTTTTTATAGAATTTGTCCCAGCAAATACAGAATGGAAACTGGAAAAGCATAAAATATGCTCATATGGCTTTTACTGAGGCGTGTCCAGGCATCCCCTCTAAAAACAAAGGACCAACCTCCCAAAATTCCTCTATCACTTATGTTTTCATATTATATTAATTCAATACTTTAAAAATAATATTCAATAAACTAAAGAAGTAGGGATGCATGGCCTAGAGAAACTGTTTTTTAGAACATTTACTCTCTTACCTCTTAACACAATAAAAACTTTCTTTTTCCAATAGTATCGTTTTTGAAGTTTTGTCATTGGATTCTTCCTTCAAAAAAGGAAGTTCAAATGCTTTCAAATTTAAGAATAGACAAAAAAGAGTTAGAGAACATATTTTCCTGTACAATCTTAACAAATGCAAAATAATTTATCTGTCACTTGTTTTTGTATCATTCTGCATAATAAATTTAAGTTTTCAGAACTCTAAAAACAGAAGGAGCAACGTGATATATAGAACCTATATTAAAGTGCTCTTAGGATGAAGTAGTTTGAGTTATGTCAACATATTACCAACTAGGAAATAATCCACAAACATCTAGATAAAACAGTTTTCTATTGTCTAAACATGGAAAGAAAGCCTCAGTTTTGAAATTTCATGCTAAACAGAGAAGAAACTAGTGCAATTTACCAGTAACCTTTTGCAGTTTTGATTTATTAAAATAGCACATGGAGTTTCTGTGCAGTATAAAATATAACTCCCCCACTTATTTTTAAAAGTAAAAAAGAACGCAAGAGTTCACATTGCCCTCATTATTATTCACTACATGATGCAAGAGGAAAGAAAAGAAAAAAAAAATTAAAGAAGCAGGAGCAAAGACTAACTGTAATAGCCTGAAGCAACAATTTTGAAAGGGGAGCTTAAGCACCCAGAGAGAGACCAGAACCTGAATGTCCAGCTCCAGCCTTCAGTCACACTGTGCTGTGCCTGAGACTCCAAATGACCTTCAGCTGAGGGGTTAAATTCAAATACACTGTTGAAAATACAATAGCATAATGTTGGGGATTGCAGAAAATGGGAAACCTTTCTTTTTTTTTTTTNNNAAACTTTTTTTTTTTTTTTTTTTTTTTTTTAACTAATACCACTGTCTCAAAAGTGCTATTTCATGTACAACAAATTTTACATAATAAAAAACCAAGTACAAGGAACTAGAGTAATAAAATAAAGCCCCCATGTGCCACACATCCTTTTAAACACTTGGTGCTGAATATTCCTCTGGAAGCTCAGTGCAAGATAAAAGCATATGAACTACAGATCTGCTGGCTCCATTAAAGTAAGACAAAACTGACAAAGAGCACAACACAACTGTGTACTCCAGGATAGAAAAGCAACAATATGAGATGTGCCTGTGAAACGGCCTTTAGGTTACTCAACAGCAGAAAAGTGCTTCCTATGAAGGGCTCACATTCATCTGAAGAAAACCTCTGTTAATCCCACATTAGAATACAAAATCCAATTTACAATCTTTCTTCTTCCTCTGCCCTCCCTTCCAACTCCAAGTGTAACAAAGACTCTGTTCCAGCTCAGGCAACATTCCATAACTAAACCTTAAACAGGTTTAAACAGAAATCTCACAGCCCATTTAAGTCACTCATTTCCCTCCTTAGCATGGAGTTAAACTAGACACACAGTCCCTGTGTCTGTAGTTTCCACAAACCAGTTAATCAGTGTACATTTATAGAGATACTGTCATTCTTTGATTCAACTGGAAAGCAAGAGGCTATACCAACTACATAAAATACTCAAGCATCATATGATAGACAAAGCACAATATTGAAAGAGGCAGATTAGATTATTAGACTCGACAGGATTGGATGGAGGGAATTTTTAGCCTTCACCACAGTATTCACCTGGGATAGACTTTAGGCCAAGTACTACAAACATTTCCTTCCATGCCAATTAGAAAAGAATAAAAAAATACAGAGGGGGAAAAAAAAAAAAAAAAAAAAAAAAAAAAAACCCAGCNAAAAAAAAGCAGCAACTCCTGTTGCTGAGGGTCCTTAACCCAGATCACTCTACTGATCCAGTTCACAGCCCAGATTCATAAACAACTGAGAGAATGACAAGCAGAGGAAATAAGTGGCCAGGAGAGAATAGTACTACTTGAAGCAGATTTTCCAGCAAGGAGAATTGTTGTTAAACTGTGCAGTATGTTTCCCATATTTAGACTAAAGAATTTAGAATAAGGAATATATAAAATGCAATAGCTCATATAACCAGTGCACTCTGTGGGATTTCTCTGAGGCCAGGAGAACTGGAAACATTCTGTAGTTCAGTTGTGTAGCTTCAATTAAGGAAAATTGAATTAAACTCTCCCTTGAGGAAGACCTCTGTAGCTCTGCTCATCCTTTTCTGAACAATTCCAGATGTAGGTGTAAAACATTTTCAGTTTCTCTCTGAAGAGTTCCACTTGCCTGGCTGTGCTCACATTCATACAAAGGTGAGCTTTGGGGGAGAAGACATGGGACACTAAACAATTCTCAGTCAATAATTGGTATATGTCTGATTTCACAACTTAATTCTGTTCACAGGGGCTTCCTTCCTTAGGAACAGACAAGTCTGCTGGAAATAACTCAGAAGAAGAGATGGAAACACTTTTGCTGCTGAATAAATGGGAGTCTAGTACTGTGTGGTTCATATTCACACAGCCAGCAGCACTTTGTTTTCTTTCTCTCATATCCAGAATTTACTACCTGCTTAATAGCTCTTCTTTGCTCTTCCTTCCACCTATTCAATGCAAGGTATTAATCAGGCTTCTTTTTCAAATGCCAGCAGTACCCTGACTTCTGTTGCAAGGAATTATACTTCCAGTGAGGGTCCGCAGGTTCACCTTTACATTTTGGAGCTCAGAGACCAGAATTGCTACTCTCAGGACACATCTTTGCATCTGGCTCAAGCAGGAGTGACAGAACTCCTGCAGGTCAAATTGCTGGACACAGTTCAAGATTTTTCTCCCTCAAGGAGACATCTGGATAGAATGTTCTTTCCCCCACTACCAGAGGGTTTAGGAAATCAGTCCCATTTTACTGAAACTCATAAAAGCTTTCAACACCTGCAGAGGCTTCCCTCACTCCACTCTAAGGCTGTGACATCAATGAAATAATTTATTTATTTTTAAATAGTAAATCACAGAGCTATCCTATTAACAAGAGACTATACTAAATCAGCATAACTAACACTTTACTTAAGATTTTAAGATTAGTTTTCTCATTCTTTTCTAATTAAACATCTGGGGGCCCTGAGCTACAACCCTCCCTCCTTTCTCAAATGGCTAAACAGAAATGCCAAATTTGGCAAAGCAGTAAATTCAATGTGTAGCTGAAATTATTGATCATGAGCATTTAAATGCACATCATGCAGGATCTCAACAATACCTGAACACACATTTGAATTTAAATGCAAGCAGCATAGAGCTGTTACGTGGGAATTTACATGTGATTTCTGGGCATCCAGGACCCTGGACTGCAGTGGGCATGTCAGGAGAGCTGGTAGTTGGGATTCAAATCTCTAGCAGTCCTTTTTAAAATAATAAATCCAAGACATTTATTCAGAACCTGCCTTCAGATCCTACTGGCAATGGTAAATCCATTAAACTTTGCTTTCACTGTTCATGATGTTTATAAAAATAGTAGGTGGAATTATAAACCAGCAATACAAAGCTTGGTATTTTTCCTCCTCAGATGTAATAATGAACTGGATAAGAACAAAGTTGACCCAGGGATTTCAATACAGAAACTTTTATTGGCAGCCTGAGCAGTAGTGTGCAGACCCATGTTTTTATGTCAATATAATAATGGCATTTCTATGCCATTAATAAGTATAGATCTACTGCTGAATTCATGGTTAAAGTGACATCATAAAATGAGTTATATTTCTTCTTAAACTATATAATTAACTCTTAATGAACCCTTTCCTTTTCCCAGTAAATTCAATTTTGTCTAATCCTTGGGTTTATGGTAATGTTGAGCTCATTAAAATGTTACTTAAAACTCATTAAAATGCACACTGAGAGGTAACAGCTTCATTGCAGTAATATGTTGTAAAAGAAAAAAGAATGCTTTATTATCATTTAATTGTTTCCAAAACTGAATACATTTGCATAGCGATGAGGTTCACAGGATATTTTCAGTAGTGCTCAATAATTAAGCAGCTCAGTAATTAAAAATGCATTTTCTAAAAATAATTTTATGTTCCTGCTTACTCCCTGTTGTTTTTTTTTTCAATTGGGAAAAGTGTTCATGTTGATACAGTTTACAGAACTGAGAAACAGTGATACCTGAATTGACATTAAAAAAAGATAACAGTTAAAGCCCTTGGTAAATTCCTGTATCAAAATAATAAGGTAAAATTGCCACCAATATATATTACAAGTCAGACTTCCTAAGTCATATAATATCCCTCCAATCACTTTTTCAACACCAGGGACAACCAGGAATTATGCATGGGCCTTTCAGTTGCAAAGCCTTACTCTCATTTTCATAATTTATTGCTGCCATAGCTTTGCACATGATAGAATCCCCAAGCAGAGGTCGGCTGGGCCCTGGACTTGGCTAGTAATAAAATTCTGGCCAAAAGTGTGTCTCAGGAGTAGAATTTTCCTGTACTGTAGTGGGGGATATTTTTATGGTTAGGTATGCTGTTCATAGATTTATACTAATCAAAAAAGTCCAATCTTATTTCTTTTAATTTTTTTATTGGAATAAATTGCTGTGCTGGTTTAGAAAAAAAATCTACGTGGTAATTCAGACTAACAAGTAAAAATGTAGTGACAAAAAAAAAAAAAAAACAAAACCCAAAACCAAAACAACAACAACAACAAAAACCCCCAGAGTGTCTGATCCATTATTCACTATGTAACATTAGTGTAGAAGGTATTTTGCTCTCATTTTAACTCCTGAAGAAGGTTTGATAGAAAAGCTTGCCAGGGTATACAGCCCAGACTGTTGGATGGGAAAAACAGAACTTGGAAGCCTTCAGTCATTCAAGGAGCTGTCTAATGCAACACCATTTAAGATGTCTTGAAGTATTAATTTAATGCCAATCACTTTTCTTTTCTATGGCTTTCAAATATTAATTCTACTTCTATAAAATAGATACTCTTCTTTTAATGTACAGATATCACAGTGCACTCAATATGGATTTTTCTGACTTGTGAAAGTTGATTAGCATGCCAAAGACACAATTAAACTTAAATACAGACACAGCACATTAGACATGTTAGTCTAAGGGGAACAAAAGAGAAAAGTGGTCTGTGAGATTTCAATCTCTATGCCATTAGTAGGGAATAACAGACTAGAACAAAAATAATCTAAAGAAAAGAAAAGTGAAGTACTAACCAGTTTTAGAAATTTCAACAGCTGAAATTATTGTATGCAATAGGACAGCATTTCTATGGTACCATGCTGGAATGTACAAAATGAAAACCAGTTATCTGGTTTACTATAGATTACCTGGGTGAGTCTGGACAATTAACTGATCTCAGATCCCAGATGCAGATGGATGATCAGAATTCTCTGGCTCCTTTAGCTGATTATTTAAATAGATCGGTCTCGTTGATCTTTACTATCTCCTCTATGTACTTTCTACAGTTCCTCACAGACTGGTCCAAATGACAGTTCTCTAATGCCTAACTTAACAAAACTTATAAAAAACAAATCAGGGCACTTTTTCAGTGAGATATCAGTATGGTGGCTGAAAATTGTTGTTTAATACAATAATTCAAGTCATATTTCTTAATTTTGCTGTTGATACTCCTTGATAAATCTAACTTTTCTGATGGAGATTACTATTTCTACAGTAATTTACATCTCATGTTCTTCACTGTTTCAAAAGAAAACAAATAATGCATCTTTTTAAAGGAGTAAACAATCTCTCATTTTATCTTTATTGCACATACTAGCAGATAAGTTAAGCCATTTCTCCCAAACACTCAGCAAGATGGAAATAAATAATTCTGATAATAAGTAACTGGCATAATAAGAATTAATGCTGAAATCCTTCTTGATTGTATTCTCTTTCATTATGTAAAAATAAGTGATATACCATAAATATAAACCAGAAGATGGATGGTACACTGAGAAGAGAAAAAAAAAGAAAAAAAAATACATATTATATATACTAGTTTTTCTTCAACACAAGCACTGTGTAAGCTGAAAAATCAGCAACAAAAGTTTTGATTTGTTTTTTGGTTTGTTTTTGGTTTTTTTTTTTTTAAACAAAGGTAAAAAATGTACTAAAGCCTCAGCTTTCAGTTGCTATAGATGGAGGGACAACCAGACAGCAGAAATATGTAGGTACAACTGATATTAATTCAGTATTTGTGAAATCATGGCTGCACATATTCAAACCTCACAAGCAGAAACTCTTACATTAATTTTATGAACACAGAAGAAACCATTTTGTTTCAGAGCTGACACAATCGTTTTTAAAAAGAGGAAAACAGAGAAACAGTTCTCTCTTGCCTCCCGAGTAGTTCTGTTCACTGCACCCCCTCTGCTGCTGCAGGATGAAGCTGGAGTGAGGTGAGATGAATGCGCTCAGCAGCAGGACAGGGTGGGAGCTCTAACACAAGTCATGTGCTGCTGGGAGCTCCAAGTGCTTGAAGAATTTCAACTAACCATTTCAGGTTATTTTTTGACTTGCAGCAAGATAAGTGCCAGATACAAATAGTGTTTTGTACTGTCTCATGGTATGATATGGGGGTCATCTAAAGGCATCAGATCTCTCTTTGTTAAAACACTGTATAATGCAGTCCACCCTAGTGCTTCCTTGCTGGGGTTGTGCTGCATGTTGCTGTTTCCAAACACATTAGCTAATGTGTTATTTCAAAAGCTTACTAGCTTTTAGCTAATGAAGTTATCTGAAAAGAACCACTGAACACATTGTGGGTCATATAACGAAAATGGAAGACTTGAACGAGGATTTGGAAGTTTTGTTTCCACTTTTTCTCCATATCAAGACTAAAGACACTTGAGTCATACAACCTCCATGCTAATGAAAAGCATTATTTCAAAAACATTCAAAGTCCTTCCATTGCCTGCTTGAACTGGTTTTACATTTCTGTTTTCCTAGTGTTTTCTGCAATAGTCAAAAAATGAGGTTCATTGGTGAGTAACAATAATCACCCTCAGGTTCTAAAACACATGCAGAAGTATGAACTATGCTTCAGATTTTTTAATTATCACAGCTTCTGTCTACCTTTAGTCTGTATTTCACATTTCTTTTATGAAATACCAATTCTTCCACCTCAGTACTTTACTGTCAGAGGTATTTAGCATCACCACTGAAAACACGTCTGCTCAAGGCCACACACCAGCCTCACTGGTGTTCTCCTCAGCAATATATTCTTTCACAGCTGCTAGAGACTTTTACATGAACACAGGGACAATCACATCCCATTCTGCTTAACTATTTTCTTTATATTCCTGAATATTTAGAAGTTCTCAAGCTTCCAAATCTCCACAGTACTAAAAAAAAAAAAAATTCTATAAAAGGGAGAGTGTCATCAATTCAGCCCAAATCATGACTAGAGGGGCTACCTGTGATCAGAGGATGCTCCAAAAAATTACTGCCCAAGATTTAGTTTAGCTTTTGAAACACTGATTTGATTTGTTGTCTTCATCATTTGTATAGATTTCTTCTGTTGAGATTTGTACTTATTGCTGCTTTCAGACTTTGTAAATTGGCATTTATGCCAGAGATTTTAGAAATCTTTTTAGAAATAGAGAAAAAATAGAGAAAGGGAAGGAAAGAGAAAAGTATAAGTGAGGAAAAAAAAAAAGAAAAAAGAAAAAAAAAAAGAGAGAGAGAGAGAAAGCTAGTCCAGGTATTTTCCCATTTCTTATTTAAAATACTAAAAATCACCTGTTCTAACTCCCAATTCCGCACCCCCTAATGAGAGTTGTTAGTAAAAAGAAGTGGCCCAGCCCACCCCCTGACGTCTTTAATTGACTTCCTATCGAGTGTTATCAAGAGGCACTGAAGCAGTGCTAATGGCGCCCGCAGATTGCTCACACATGGCATGGCTGGCATTCCTTGGACCTTAAAAGGGCTAATAGGAGAGTGTAATCTCCACTCAGCACGGAAGCAAAGACCACGAGTGATCTGGAAAACACAAGTAATTAGAAAGTATTCTTCCCCAGATGGAAGGGAGGTAGGAAATGAAGATAAAGCTGGTAGCCAACCATGGAATCTCCTATTATGGAATTTCTAAACACAACAGAGCAGTATTTCAAAGCATGTGACAGTCAGGACTGAAAGCAGCAAGCCCATGTCACATAGAAATGTGAGTTTCTAGTTTTACCTGTGACCGAACACCTCACAGAGGGATATACAGTGGGGGTTACAGAGAGAGGGAGCTTTTAAGACTTTTTTTTTTTTTTTTTCTATCAGCATTTCTCCAATAACTTCAGTTAGACGTTTGAACACTGTATTTTTTTACTAACATTGGAAACCTTTGAAAATCTAAAATATTTTCATACTTGTGACTGTGAAGCACTTCATAAACTCTGAACTTAGCCTCACTGACGACCAAGAGGAATGAAGAAATATTCAAGTGCTGCTTCACTAAAACAAAATTGCAACAATCATATTTAAAGCATTCAGAAATACTACCTGGGAGTCCAAAACAGGCACTGCAATGCTAATAATTCAGGTTGCAGTGGAAAATTTGATAATTACTGCAAAAACCCTACAAAATGTTTTTATAATATTTTCACTATGCAACAGGCATATTTTTATCCTCTAACTATTCCTAAAATATGTTTAATAACTAAAGTAATTTTAAAACAGCTTTTCAAAATTTTTTCCAAGGAAGACTAGGAAAAACAGAAAATCGGCTCTGATTTCAAATTGATTGCCCCACTGTGAAGGTAGTGATTCGTGAATGTTAGAGTGGATCTAAATAAAAAGGAGAGGAGAGGAGAGGATGCTGCCACAGATATCTATTTAAACAAAACCAAACCAAAAAAAAAAAAAAAAAACCACCCCCAAAAGAAAAAAAAAAAAAAAAAAAAACAACAANCCACAAACGAACAAACAAAACAAAACAAAACAACAACAACAACAACAACAACAACAACAACAAAGGCAAGTAAATCACCATAAATTGACCTTTACATAAAAGAAACTAAAGGTATTGTGGATATGATGTCTTCATTTAGCTGTAGAGTAGCTGATAGCATAGAAACACATATTGATAAAGCTGGACCTCCCTGATGGAAAACACTGCCCCTGCCTTACCTGAATTGTTGGACACTTAATGAAATGGGGAGAATGGTGGAGATTTGGTAAATAATAACTTACTTGGCTTGACAAAAGCCTGTGATAAGATTCTTGACAAGAAACTATTAAGAAAAATAAATAACCACAGGGTAAGAGGTAAATTCTTGTTGCAGATTAAAAATTAGCTAAGTGAGAGGAAACAAAGACTGGTAATTAATGGCTGCTTCTCCAAGTAGAGAGAAGTTAAGAGCTGGGTACCTCAGGGATATGAAACAGGACAGGTGTTCAATACATACAATTAATGGGTTCAAAGTGAAAATACACTGAAAGCAAAAGCAAAGCAGTGAACAACTCGAAACTGTACTCCAAAGGATAAATATTGCAGACATCCAAAGATCTTAGGATCCATACAAAGATCCACTGAATTTGAGACACAATACTGAAACAGCAGGTGACATTTAATTTTATTCAATGATGAAGGTATCTACATTTGGGAGGGTTACTGAAGGTCACCTGTGTGCTCCAAATACATTTGGAATAACAATCTAACTGGAGATAAAGGGGTGAAAAAGTCAGGAAAGATAAAAGCAATGAACTGCAGCAGTATGACTTGCAGTCAATTTAGATTATTTCTGAACTCCAAAATAGTATTTTACAATTGACACACAAAATTTCAATTGTTTTTTTATTCAAATACTTCTGCATTTCCCCCGCCTAATCACTATACTAAAATGAGAACTTTTCACAGCATTTTATTTTCAATAAATACAGTTCAACCAGCTGTGTTCATCCTTTTGTCTAGCAGTGCCAAAAGTACTATACAATTATCAACATCTGTTAGAAGTGCTTTCCAAATTTGATTCCAAAAACATGTACTTCTGTCTTCTGCCTTGAATCCAAATATAGAAAGAATAAAAAGCAGCACAAACAAAGAATCTATCAAATACCAGCTGCAGGGCACAGCTACAGAGCAACATTAAAACTGAGTGTGATCCACCCCATGTATTTACATCAGTCTAATCCAGCCAGCCAAGGCAACTCTATAGTCAAGATAAATGACCGTGGGTTTTAGTACTTGGTAGCAACCCTGGAGTATTTGCCAGGAATCCTGGGAGAGTTTACATCATGTTGCCACCATCAACTAATGCTTTTGTCATGCAGACATACTCAGAGGACAGCTGGACAGAGGCTGCTTGTTTAAAAATTAGTGTAGACAGTTAATGAAGTTAGAATACCAAATGCCCAGAACATCCAACTGGCAATGCTAATAACTTTTTTGATTAACATTTAAATTTTATTGCTACTTGGAGTGATGACCAAAGCTTAATTTGAGCAGATTTTCATCGACCCTTCTCCCAAAATACATTACTAACTATTCACTCATTAAAAAAAAACAAAAAACAAAAAACCCCAAAAAACCAAAACAAAAAAAAAAACCCAAAAAAACCCCCCCCCCCCCCCCAAAAAAAAACAAAAAAAAACAACCTACTACAGTATTCTTTAAACCATAATATATGCATAATTTCTCCATTGCACCTCTCTGTAGTCATACAAGTAATCCTGACAGTACACCTACCCGTCCAGTAATCTCAAAATAAGTGTTTGGAAAGATTCAGTTAGTTTGGAAGCATTGATCAGATGTGGTCATGCAAAAAACCTGCCAGTTCTAAGTGCCTAAGGAAGGTATATAAAAGAGCAGAGCTCTTCCTAAAGCAAGACTGCTGATGCTCTTCAATGGTTTCCTCGACATGGAGCACTGAAGTAAGACTTGGTTTAAAACGTATCTTAAATAAGTATTTCTATTTAGCTCTTTTCCAAAGAAAGTCCTCCCTTCAGAAATTAAACATCCAGTTATATGTGTTCAATAAAAATGAAAATTCAGTAATTCTCCATCCATTTAGGTTACCCTAATTGCCTCTGGTAGCTCAGTGTTCATGTACTCTGCCTTCCCACTGACCCATTGCTATGCCTGATGACATAACTCCATGCTCCAACCTTCCATTCTCCAACTCCAGCCTCCTGCAGGCTAACCCTACTGCTCTTCTGCTCTTGATTTATTAAATTTGTGCACACAAAATTCCAGTGAAGTGAGTCTCAGCCTCACCCTCTATCACCTCAGATCCCGGGCCAGAGCCCACTTGCACATAGCAAGCTCATCTGTTTGTTTCCAGGAGGTCAGACTGCTCTGGCAGTGCTGTGTGATCTCCACTTGCTGTTGCCTATGGAGAAGGGTGGACACACTCAGGAAGAGGCAGCCACAGGGTAGAGATACAGGTTTGCATCTACTTCATTCTTGTCCTGAACCCCCAGGGGCTCAGAGTGGAAGCTGCACTCTTGATGCAGATGGCACAAACAGGTAGGGAAGAATGGGGAAGGAGAACAGAGAGAGAAGCAAAGGAGGCAGACTCCTCAAGATGGTATGATCTTCAGCCTTTCTTGAAAAGGCTGATTAAATGAGCTAGTGACAACGTGAAAGTGGAGAAAATCAATCCTGGTTTTGTCTAGGTTCACATGTGAACACAATGGGAACTGTATCTGCTGCTCTGGGGTGATTCACTTATACCAGAATACAGAATCGACATGTATGTTTGTACAGAATATTTCCAATTAGCTTAACACATTCCCTTCTTAATATTTTTTCTTAATGTTTTAAAAAGCATTGGAATTAAATATTTAAATACCTTTTCTTTTCCTTGTATGGTTTAGCAAATACTGTTTTTGCAGTTTCCAATGGAGCTTGAATTTTTTTTTTCCTTCTAATATTTAACTGTTTTAGTTGAATGAATGGCTCTGGGCACATTATTTTTTTTAATTAAATATTATTTTGGGTCACTTTAATGAAACACATTATTTTTTGTATCTTACCTTAACTTCACAAGGGCCTGACCATAGACTACAGATTGGCTTTTGTACTTTCTGTGAATTAAATTCTTTCTCCATACTTAGTGCAATCATTCATATATCATAATATCCATTTTGCCCTTGAAGAAATATCCAGGGAAAAGGAGAAATAATGGCAAGTAAAAAGATAGAAAGATGTTGTAGATTTTTGACGTAGAAAACACCTGTTTTAACACTTGCAAAAGCTTGACATAAAGAGAAAAACCCCTTTAGCTTTGCTTTACATCAACATGTAGGTTGTTTTTTTTTAATCTATCTGTAATGATGTGTTTAATTAAACACTTTGCTGTAAACAAATAGCTTTCAATGTGAGAAGCATTCAGTCTCTACTTTTAAGAAGTCATAAACAGTAGAAATTACTTTTAACAAAAACAAACAAAAACCTCATAACAATTAAAAGTTACTAACTCATTAATACTAGCATTTAATTTCAAGCTTCTTGCCACTACCTAAAAGATTTTAAGCCTGCCTAAAAAAGGTAGTCTGAAATGCTTTGTATTAAGCAGCTGAGTCAGCAATTACCATGGTCACAAAATATGACAGAACAATTGATTACTGCCTCTTTTTTTTTTGGTGCCTTCCAGATAACTGTTTTCCTTTGAAGTCAGAGGCCAAGAGATAAAACATCTGTTATCCTCCAAAGCACTCTTTTTAACTGGGGTGTTCCCATGGCCGAGGAAACAGTGGTGTAATTACTATTTTGTTCCTAATAATTAGAAAATTGTTGAACAGATGACATAAGTATAGGAAAGCTTTTTAGCACATACATGAAGATACTGAAGTATATTTAATTTATTCACTTTTGTGCTTATTTTGCAGCAGTGAACAGCAGTGAGCAAAAACCAATCATACACTGATGTGTGTTGATTTAGCACTGGAAGGTGTTGTCCAACTAAGTAAAATAAAGCACAGTGCACTAACAGCACCTAATTTACTAGACAAGGCACACAATTTTCCTCTTACTGAAGTGTAGTGATGTACCATAAGCAGAAGAACAATCCTTTGTAAAAGGGACACAAGTTCAAAGAAGAACAGAGCACAGAAGCTGTGTGTGTGCTTTGTTCTGTTATGTGGTACTGCAGCAACATGCAGGGACAATCTGCATATTAGGCCACATGTGACATTAAGTTTTGTTGTATATGGAGAAAAAGTGTGATCTCTATTGCATAAAAAAACCATGAAAACCTGTCTCCTCTAATCATCAGTTCACACAAAAAGAGAGCATTAAAGACACAGAACTAAAGGGAAGAAAAAATAAAGGTTGATTAAACACATCCAGAGAAAAATTAAAAATTTATTCTTTGCCAACTGTCACCCCACTAAGGGATTTGAGATGTTTGAGTTTTCTCCATCTGTACAAAAGATGCTCCCCTGCCCTCAGGTCACAACTCCTGAGACACTGAGTCTGTAGGTGTATGTGTTGCATCTTATAATCAGGCCAGCTAGCCTCCCAAGAAAGTTACATATTAAATAAATATGGATTCTCTTTCTTCCTTTCTTTCTTTTTCCCTTCTTTTCAGCATTCAGTTCTCCCGGGAAATCCTTGGTGGGATGGAAGCAGTGTGCAAACTGCTACAGTGCTCCCTTCGATTCACCCCTTCACCTTGTAACTTGGACACAGCTGGCTGGATGTGCAGAGATGTAATGGGGGCCAGAAAACTCTGCTAGGCAGTGCTCCCATCCCCACTTTGACCTGTATTATGACTGTGATTGAGACAGGAGGACAGGACAGTGCAGCAATGGAAAATGATCAAAAATGGGAGTGAGGAAGGCGAGAGCTGAAAGAAGAATAGGCAGGTTCACTCAGCAAGTGCATGTCCTACATGTTCCAGTTACTCTTACTAAACAGCAAGGCTGTGTTTGGAGAAGGGGCAAGCTACTTGTGGGGGATAAAAGGCACACAAAACATTCAGCAGAACCTTCTCAACTACTAGTCCAAGGACCAGACTTCTTACCCACAAAATATAAATAAGACATTGTCTTGCTAACAATAGAGCTACATTAACCTTCCTTACCCCCTCTAAGTACTACATTTCCTTTAAAGAAAATTCATTTATTTACAGGATCTTAACTTTGGACTTTTTGTGTGTATACATTGTGTATACATCAGCATACTTAAATTCATCCCATGTATACCTTTACCTACTCTGAAAAATTCATGAAGACTTGACATTTAAAAAAAAAAGAAAAAAAAGTAAAAAAAAAAAAAGTTTAGAAATCCTTGTAGGATTCTTTCAGTAGATATTCAGTAGAAATGCCTTTCATCCAGTTGTATATTCTTAAAGTTCATCATTTGATCTTGCCTTTCAAGCACCTAAACCTCTTGCAAGATTATTATTTTGCCCCATTCTTCTTCCTCCTTCCCAGTTCTTTAATATATATGTTAAACATTACTGGAACTAGTATGCAACTCAAGACAATTTATTTTTTATCTTGTCATTCTGATGAAAAATATTCCTATTTCCTACTTTTGGTTCTTTTTCCTACTTTGTAATCCACAAGAGTATTTTGTCTTTTACATGCATATTTTTAAAACATGACACAACATTTTAACTACAAATTTTCCCCTGCAACTTAATAGTAAATTAGAGAGGCAGGGCTCTCCTCAAGAAAAGTTATGACTATGTTGTCATTTACAGACTCTGTTTTGGATGTTATCTTTTGTTTACTATTAAATTTACTTTGTTAGTACTGAGGTAAGGACCGTTGTTACCCACAACCTTTCCAAAAATGTATTACTGACAATTCACAGGGTCTCACAATTTCTTCTAAACACCCCAGCTGTCCTAAAATGCTGCAGGTGCATGACAGAACATACCCCAGGTATTCCAGGGCATGGCAGCACTTCAGTAAGCTTTCCAAATTCTGAAACTCATCCCTTTTTTATCTCAGCTCTCACCTTAATATCCCACTTGCAGCTTGCACCTGGAATCCGTTCCTGTATGTAAGCTAGAAGTGCTGGCACACATATATGGTGAGTAATTCAGAAACCATAATCACATCATAATTAGAATGCAGTTACCTTCTTATAACTTTAATGACAGTCATACCAGTCAAGTTCCACATACTGTTTAAGTAATACAAGTACTAAACCGGTAAAGGTTTAATCCCTATTTGAATCAGCAACATATCCAATGTGGCAGGCATAAAATAGCCACTGTTTTTCTTCCATTTTCATTATATACGTTGGGAAAATTGGCATATAAAACAGTTTCCACTGAAAATAAGCTCTTTAAATTGAAGGACTCCTTTGAGATTTGCTGTTTAAACTGTTGTGCATCCACAAGGAGGAGTTGAAGAGGGAAATCTAGAATTGCAGCAAACCACTACTTTAGATAATAATATTTTGGCAAATGAGCCCCTCCAGATTTTGTGTTGCTCTAAGACACAAATAGATTTATTAGACACTGTACAAGACTTTTACAGCATGATGCAAAAGAAGAAAAAATGGAAAAGAGAATATAAGAAAGCTTGACAAAAATATTGAAAAATATTGAAAAGAGATATTTTCCCCAACTGGAAAATAAAAGAAACCCTCAAAAATCTCTATTACCAGAAATAACCAAGAAAAATCAACTTAATGGTTACAAAAAACATTGATCAGAAGATGAACAAGAAGATAGAGCAGTCATAGAAATATTTTGATGACTTCAAGATTCAGCTAGACATATTCCTGAGAAACCTGACCTATTTAGTCCTGCTTTGAGCAGCAGACTGGACTAGAGAGCTCTGAAGGTCCCTAAAGCCTCCTTATGCTGTGATTCTCCGTTGAAGAACTGACTTACATGAGGACAGATACACCAGAATAACCATGTCTGCTCAACTTCTAGGAGAATATGTCATAACAATCCATGGCTACCTCAAAGGAATAAACATTCTGTGTGGACACTGACATCCCAAAGAGTCCTTAAGACAAGAAGAGAAGGAATGGAAGAAAAGTGGATGTGGAGGAACCAGGCCAGCCTACACACTTCCAGTCATTCCCACAGCAGCATGCTCTGAATGCAGAAGGAATTGATCCCTCCACACTTTACATCAGAAGATCTATATTCCTTAGTGCCCCTAATAAGCACATTGGGAATTCTTTTGTTTGGATAGCTTTGAAACAGCCACCTCTACAGCAGGTAAAGTGAAGAGGAGGAGAAGAAGAGGAAGGACTGATTAGAAAAAGAAGTTTCCTGCGCTTAACTGGGAAATCTGCTTAAACAGGATGTCTCCCAGGGAACTAATTTAAACCCGATGATACTTAATAGCTATGATTGGTGCTTAGTAAGTAGGGTAATTATGTTTAATGGGGATGCCTTAAGGCAATTGAGTGGCACTTAAGTCTTTTGTATGTCTCAATCTCATGGTACTTCTATCCATTTTCTCTTCCATAACAGCTATAAATGCAGAAGAAATATATCCACCACCACCTGTTCCTCTGAGTTTGTCCCTTCTGTGCTAAATGCAGGGTCAACCACATGAGGCAAGTATTTGTTGCCTCCTCTGCTTGTATCACTGCATGAGCCGCAGCACCTAGCCAAAATATTGGCTTCTCTTATCATTATAGACTTATCTAATAACATGATGCTTCATACTGCCTTGCTGAAGCTAATGGAAGTTTTCCAGAAGCAGAATCAGAGTCAAGCTGAGTTCAGCTCAACCCCTTCCAGCAACACTGTGCTCTGCAGCAAGACTTCCTTTCAGAAAAATGGTACAGGAATATTTTACAGTTCTTAAAAAACAAAACCAAAANACTAATACAGCTACCAGATCTTAAAATATCTTTCTAACAAACATAGCGGAGGCACAAAACAGATTTTCAGATGGAGCTCATTTAAAAAACTTTGTGAAAGAGATGATCTCATGTCCAGAATAGGTGGAGAATAGATTTATTTATCAGAATGGGGGTCTCAATTCTATTTTCCTAAAACTATTTCCAATACAAAGGTGAAGACATCACAAAGCAAAATAAACCATCTTTAATTCAACTAAGTGACACCACTGTCTCAAGGAAACCGACAGCATCCTTTTAATATTGAATTATTTCTAGATTACCAGGAGTCTAACTTTTCTTGTCCAAGAGTATAGCTAGTCAGTGGAATACAGAATCTCACCATTTTCTTCACAGCAATGATTTGATATAAATAAATTGAAATGCTGCAAGCAAAACATATGGATGCTGTACTAAACACTTGCAATGACAGCATTTGAAATTTAATACAACAAAAAAGAAGTTGCAAGCCTGTTAGTGTATAAGGTACCAGCAAAGTGGTTTTATGAGGCTTCTCACTGAGCTGTGATAGACATGTGATTAAACCACAATTTTAATAAAAGTTACAGACCTACCATCAAAGAGAATTAAAAAAAAAAAAANCCCCCCACAAAACCAAAACCCCCCTTCAGAAATGTAATAAGGATGTGAAAATTGTGGACATTTTTCTCCTGCATTTAAATTAACTA
>VWZN01011083.1:247996-263941 GCA_013396955.1 Regulus satrapa
CTTTCTCTTTTTCTTTTCATTCTTGTCTTCCCAAGAGATTCTTCAACACATAATGCTGCTGGGAAATAGCTAGTGGCCTATTCTCAGACACAGGCACACACAGAAAATCAATACAGATTTTTCTCACAATTAGCAAATAATTCAGTGATCTCTTTTTGGTCTTCAGGAGGAAAGGTTATGGTTTCTTTCAACTGAGGCAAAGCTCTTCAAGACTTACTTTAATAAAAACCTTATCTCAACTTCACAAATTCAGGACACACCTCCAAAAAAACCCAACACCTTGGGATAAGTGAGATACAGACCTAATTATGCTAAGTGATAGTCAGTAATTCTATAATCCATGTACATGCTATACTCTTCAGATGGCTTTTTGTTGTTGCTGTTGTTGTTGTTGTTATTCAAAAACTGACCTGGTCCTGCAGATTTTTCCTGTTCATTGGCAGTGTAATATCAAGAAACAATAAAACAGCAGTTACTCCAGTTGGTGAAGAAATGCCTATGAAAGGCCTTCAGCAAGCCTTTTACAGGGCTGTATCTTCTGCTGTATTCACTGGACCATCAGGTTTTATTTGCACTCCCTAACCCTTTCCAGTGTTTCAGTGTCTGTGTGCAGAAATGAAAAGGGGCAAAGCTGCATGTGAGCAATCATCTTAAGCTGCATGGCATGTAAGATTACCCAAAAATTAAACTATGTGGGGTTCCTCTTAATGTGAGGATAAAAATGCTAATTGCTTAGCAATGTCCTTAGCAAGAAGCAGCCCAGCTACTGACAGAATTTAAGGTGATTAGGAATTCAGTATCCTGTAGAAGGGAACAGGACACTGTGTTCCCTTAAAACCTTTTTTAACCGAGCTATAAAGTTCCAAACATCATTATGGAGCTGAAGTGGGGAGGAGGAGGAGGAGGAAGGTCAAATTGCAGGCCATACTTCTTTCTTTGTAATGTTGTCTGAGAATTATGGCACTGGCATAAAATGCTACATTTCCTTTGCACGTTAACATTTCATCTTCAGAATTTGTTATGCGACTCATATTTGTACTCCACTTCTCATTTCTTTTATAACAAATTATTCTGTGCCTTTTTATGATCTTGTAGGAAGTCAAGGTTGAATCAAAGCCATTGTGACTGCCAAAGTGCATGTATAAAATTATACCACTAAGCGTTAACCTTGCTTTGTAGGTTCACTTACACTTTTCAATTAAAAGCTATCTTTAGTATTGAAGCAAAGTACTTTATAGTTTTTCAGTTAAAAGTCACCTTTAGTATTTAGGCAAAGCCACTTTTATGGTAATTCACACTTGCATTCTCAAAAAACTCCTCTGCCTAAATCAACTGTACAGCAATTTTGTTCCATCCCAGGTTTGAAAAGAACACAGAAGAACTGGTAAGTGACATTTTACTTGTATTTACTTAGCCCACTTAGTAAATGTTGGAAAGGGTAAAAATCAGTACATTAAAAAAACCTACCCAATTCCCCACGGAAATTATATAAATATTGTACGTGTGGGCATCTGTGCCTGTGTGTGATTGTATACCTGGGGTGTTAGCTGTATATTTTTTAATCCAAATTCTGTAAGTATATTACATTAACTTCCTCTTTCCAAATGCTGGTTAAGCTATCAGTAGCTGTTTATTTTTCAAATGAAGGCTAAAATCACTCATTAATTGATATATCTACATCTGCAAAGTAAATATTCTCTTAACTATTTAAAAAAAAAAAAAAACAAAAAAAACCCCAAAAAACCCAAAGAACCCAACAGAAGACAACTGCTAAAACTGGACACAGAAATGGCTATGCTCCTGCTTTGTTTTGAATCCTCATATAAGAAGGATAAAAAATAGCTTCTCCAAAATAAGCTTTGAAATGCTCATAAACAGGGAAAACTCTACAGACCTGCATGTCCCAAAGATTTATGCACATGTTTAACTATATTCATTGTCAGTAATCCCATTGAAGTCAATAGGAACGCTCACAGTGCATAAAGCCACATACATACATAAGACTTCAGCCTCAGGGGCTAATATTTCAATTGTTACTTTGCTGGAACAGCTGAGGATCTGACTCAGTACAGGGTGCCCAGTTGTTTAACTCGTTCTCAATGACTTGTCCAGAGAACAGTTACCACTCACAGGTCTCCTCCATGGGAAAACCACTAGTGTACCTCTTACTTTCGACTCTGAAATACTTTCACTGATGTTTAATTTCAGTTAAAGTAACATCCTGAATTACTCCTTGAAACAGCTGACCAACCAGCCTCAGTACACAGGAACAAGCAGCACTGGATGATGGAGAAGAGAAACAGTGGAAATGATGAGGTAGGAAAACAAGATACTGCGTGTCTAATACAATATGGGATTTTCATTTACAGAGTAATAGGGGTGGTATTAAGACTAAATCACCCGAGTGTCAGAATGTGCATAGTGATGATAAAAGATTATGTGCTTTATACATGACTGATGATGACACATTCAGAAAATATCTGGAAGGGAAAAGACAAAGTGATGTCTCATGCAACTTATGAAACTGCAACATTTACAACATGTCACCCTCAAATTAGTGCACAACAGGAAAAAAATGACCCCTTCAGTATCAATGCTCTCAGCTCTTCTGTTACAATGGCCTTGACAAGAAACCCATTTATTTTCTCCAGAGAAATTGTTCCCAGGTGGTTGTTAGGCACAGTGGAGGTTTGACTCCTTAGACCTGGGCTGGATTAGACAGCCCAGATGAGATAAAACAGAAAACAATGATGTGTGTTTGTCTTGCACCTCCGAAAGGTTATGTATGTTCTCTGGGAAAGGTGTATTTAATTTAATTTGCATTGTAGGGATTTTGAATCCCAAGACCGTGGCAGAAGCTGGAAAGTATGCCAAGATTGATAACATTTTCTTAGTACTGTAGTGGGAGTCTCTCATAGGAAGGGCAAACTAATTAAAAAGTTATAACAAAACAAACATTTTAATACAAGACACAGCATATAGTCATTCTCCATGTAGAAATAAGCTTAGCTGCTCCTTGGATTCCACTAAAGAGATCTATTTTAGCTCTATCTTGAAAAGCATAGTTTGGAAAAGATTCACCTGTATCTACTGCTATTTTTAAAGATTTTCTTCATTAAACAGCTAAGTAAAGAGCATAAAATTCCTTAAACAAACTCATTTTGCATCACACACATTCCCTTTACTTACACGTCAATAACTTATAATAGCAGTTTCTTTTAAATGTACCACTTTGCAAAAGAAGGTACAGTATTTTGATACATAAGATTGTATAAACCAGGAGCTTAAAGGAGTGAAGATATAATTCACTAAATACATCCTCATGACACATCTAAATAAATGTTTGAATACTTTGCCCTGTTAACTAGCACCTTTTAAACTCAGCCAACCAAGGGAGATGTAGCAGCTTACTTTTAGGTAAGAAGCTGTGAAAACCTTGTATCAACATTGCTATTTTCTCTTACACAAGTTAAACCTTTGTCCAGGTCATGCTATATAAGCAGCCTGCCTGCTGCAAGTGTTTTTTAGACTGGTACGAAGTAAATTAAGTAAAAGCTCTAGTTGTCCTCCCAGCCTGGGAAATGCACTGTACGGGCCAAATGCACTGCACTGACTGCACGGCTCGCACCAAAGGTGCACAAATTACCTTGGACCAACAGATTTGCACCTGAGAGAGACTTCAGCAACAGCTCTAGAGTCTCTCAGCAGCTGGTGAAAAAGCCAACTCTTGCATCAGTCTCCTTTCCCAAGACACCTGTGGCATACCAAGGCCCTTTATCACATTCTGCCATCTATCAGAGTTGGCTGCTTTGGGAGGCAGATAAAGTTCCTAGGCAGTTACAGTGATTAGAAAAGCTCCATCTGCTGAAACTCTAGAAAAAAAGTTAATTGCTTGTTAATGATTTACAAGGTTTGACTAATTTGTCATTATTTAAGTAAATGGTTCTCAGCCAGCTGTAGATAGGTGTAAGTTATTCTTCTTCATTTACACTTAAGGGATTTACCATTCCTAAATGTCTTTTTCTACCCAAAACACTTGACAACATTTCCTGAGGGAGTAACAGCAATAACCAGGGTAAAGCCACAAGATTTTATTTTTTTTTCTTATAAGATTTATAATATAAGATGATAAATTACATCAGGATAATATGAGGGCTTGGAAATTTGTTTACAAATTTCAAATTTACCCAGCTTACGGTTTCGCAGGACAGTGCTTGGAATCACTGCTCCTACACTGATTTCCATCCTCTCAAAAGGACAATTAATTCTGCAGATAATTGTGCAGACACTGAACTCCTCCTCTCCCTCTTTAGCACAGAATACATATTTTCAATCTGGCATTTACTCGCAACATGCAAACAATACTCAGAAAATTTTTCTACCTCTGTCAAATTTCAAAGAAATTTTGAGAATCAGAGCAAGAAGGTCTGTAAGCAGACACATGCAGTGACTAACACTGAACACAGAAGCCTCATTATCTGTAAGAAATGATCAAAACCCTCACCTAATAATTGTATTTTTTAAATACATTGCTCAACTATAAAAATATATTAAATACAAAAACAAACATCAATTTGAGTAGAATATTCTACACACAGAGGGCACATTTAGTAACTATGTAGATTATCAAGCTGATATATCAATAATGTTAATATTTATCAATAAGAAACCCTCCTATCAAAGACTGTTGGAAATTATTTGGAAATATGTTCTGTTTCCTGAAGCCAGCATGAGTTAGCTCTGGACCACTCACGCTTTCCATATGAAATTAACTGCTTAGGGAAATTTGGTATTTTGAATTCCAGTTCTCAAAAGCTCTCAGAAACCCTCCCAGGTGTGCAGAAGTTCAAGACCTACAGAAACATCAGTGTGGCATGAGGCTCACAGCTGCGTCACAGTGTGTCACCAGGTCATGTTCATCCAACATTTATCACTTAGCACCTCCTGTGCACATTCGCATTGAAGTCAAGCCCCTCTTCTTTCTTTCTCTTATGGTCTTAGACATATTGTTATGAATCTTAAGGGCAAAACACTCCAGAAGTGCTTTCACCTCACAGGAAGAGACAGAAGTATTGTTTTAAATAGATGTCTGTTATATTATATAGCATAGATCAGATTTTTTTACTTCTCCCTCAAAACCAAAATTTAAAATGCAACACTCCCATTTTTGTGCTATTTAGTCAACTTTTCTTTATCTCAGCAGATTAAAACCTGAAAGTAATCAAGGCTCCCGTGAATCAAGTGAGATCATGAACTCCTAAAGACAGTGTTTTTAGGAGGGTCATCACCTTGAGAAATGGAATTCAGTTAATGTCATTCATGACTGTAATGAAATGAAACAGGAAATTACAAATGGAAACACAGAAATTTTGAATGAGATATTTTAAATGAAAATCTTAATTATTATGAAAACTTCCTAGTAACTTGCAATACTGAACACTTAATGTGTCACAGTTTCACTAATCATTTAACTCAGTATGAATAAATCTAAACCCCTGGGGAGAGAGAGTTTGAAATTATAATTTCAGACAGTGTGTACCTCTAATGAATGCATTATTTGGGATATTTCCAACATGGTTAATAAGGTAATGTTCATAAAAGAGAAAAATGAATGGTATTTCTATTCTACCTTATATGCTTGGACAAATTGTGATGAACACTGTGCATACAAATGACAAAGAATTAATCATACAAAAAAATTCAAATTCTCTGTTTATTCCAAAGGCAAATAGAGTACATCAGTAAAACAAAGAATAGGCACCACACCTGACTTTTCACAGACAGTGAGCTTCAAAACTGACTGATGGTCAAAGCAGTGATTTCAACATCCTTGTCTCCTTTTCTGAAAACTTTGCAGGACTTTAAAAGAGTAAGAAATCTCCAATTATAACTAGGGTGAAATACTCAATACAAAACTAATGTATTGTCTCTGTGAAGAATTGACCTATTTATTCCGTATCTATTTATTTAGGGCAGAGATAGAACACAGGGTTTTTTCCCCAGAAATATGTGCATTATATTAAGCGTTTTAAAATTTAGCTGGATTGTCACCATTGTCACATTATCCCAATGAGTATTTTCCATTAAAACTTAAACATTCTCTTTGAACTGTCTTGACACACCACACCTGACCGCCTTAAAGACCTGAAGTCCCCAGGGTATTCTATTGTGAATAATTCACACTATGAACAATTTTATTCTTAAAAGCAGTTGTACTAAATGCTGGTGTAGAACATATTTCATAAAAAAACTATCTTTTCCCAAAAGGCAGAAAAGAGAGACTAGGGTAAAAGATGCAGATTTGTTTCCCCAGCTGATACGCTTTGAAGAGATACAGTGACTATGCATTTAAAACTCTAAATTGTGCTAAATCTGATTCCTTAGAGGGGAGGCCAAAGTGGCACTGTGGTGAATTGTTCCTCTGTGATTATGTTAGAAGAACATGCACCCTCAACCTTTTGTAATCAACTGTTAGGCAATTAGCTACAAAATATGGCAAAACCTAAGGAAATCATAGCAGTGATGCAAAAATTAGAAAGCTCTGCAAGCAATTTTTTTTGAATGACACCTATTCAGTAGCTCTTAAAACAAGGCAGCAGTGAAGATTAAACATTAATTTTTGGGATTAAGTCCTAAATTATAATACTTGTGTGGAACAGACATCCCCTGCATTGTAGAAGTTAAATTTCTAAAGCAGAACGAGGAAGGATTTAGAAGGCATGAAAGCTGTAAGGGATTAATCATATTATAGTAGTGTTTCTCCTTATTTAAAATATAAAGCCCTTCATCTCAGAGGGCATTGAGGACACCTGAAATCTGTGAATGAATAACACATTGTGGTACAAGTACACTTCAGGGCTGTTGTCAAATTAAACCAGAACATACCTATTTACTTCTTCAGTGTGATAAGCTGAAATGTAACAGAATTAGAATCTCTGTGAACTGCAAAACAAAAATTACAGCCATAGAAATAAAGGGCTGAAGATTTTAAGGGATTAAGAATTTTTGAATACTTGAATTTTAAAATGTTCTATTATGTTGGACAAAGACTACCAACTTTCAGAAGTGTAGCTTCCACTTTTTACAAACATAAAGAGCTGTAAGCAGTTAATTATTTCAAACTTGCAGGACTTTTTGCAATCAGCACATTACTGAGTAGAGACTGAATCTCCTATAAATCTCTTAATAGAGGAACTAAAGCTAATTATAAAATAGAGTATGTTCTCCTCTCTGACATGAGAAAACCTGTTACTGGTGGATTCCTTTGCAAATGCCAATCAGGTCGACTTTATGATATGTTCATTTCATTGTCTCCGATAATCTAGGACACCCTGTTCTCTTGCTGACCTTTGATGACCCTGTCTCATTCTTCTGGTCTATACCACACATCTCCATTGATCTGTAGACAAAGCACTGTCAGATGGAATCAATACATCATTCCTTCAGCAACAAGACTGGCTTTTGCTCAGTTTACTTTCATTTTTTTTAACAGGTCAATAGTGCTAAACTGATGTATTGTAAATTGGGGTGTAATTAGTACCTGTCTGCAGGCCTGTTAACAAGCTGCTAAAATATTATGCAGACTTTTTTAGTTAAACTGAACAGTTCAAACTCTCTTCAGCTGTTAGTAGGTGGCTATTTTAAAGAAATGTAGAGAACAGTAGACAGTAGACTTGATAAAAACATGCCCCCAATGGTTACACGAAGTTTTAATGCTGTATTAGTAATGAATAGGCAAAATAATTAAAACAAAACACATAATAAAATAAAATCATCAAACCTGAATGTCACCAGTGAATACAGCTAAACCTCTTCCTTCTATTTAAGTAAACATAATTTTGAGTAACAATTTTGTACTGAAATTTCATTATATTGCTAAGCCTCTATCTCTTTAGTTTCTGACATCACTACTTCTGTTACAAATCAGATATGATTGATGCCATCCAGTGCAAAATTTTGATTGCAATAAACTAATTCTGACTTGGCAAAAGTAAAATTAAGATGATCTACCATTACAGGCATTTATAGCAAAGCAGATTTGCTAAAATCTATAAGCATCACTACATCAGGGACATAGAAGGTGTTGAGAGAGTATTTGTGTGGTTTTGAAAAAGAGTAACAGAAAAGCAGCAAAACTTAAGTTTCCTTGCCTCCTTGATAACTTTTCCAGATCAAGTTCCTCCTCAAAAAAGAAGAGACTTAACAGAACCACAAAACATTTGCAACAGCACTCAGTTATGAGATATATTCTGAGTTATGAATGAGTCTTTTGTTCAGAACCTTTAGGCCTGTTAATGGAGATTATAGTTACTGAACTTTTATTCAGACAAAAATCTGATGTCAAGGAGGAAAACATGTTATGTATCGTACTCTGTTTGCTTCTTCTCTTCCACCCTGCCTTGTCTCCTTTTTTGTATTTCCCCCTCTCACCTGGCCAAAGCTATCCTGCCAACTGCTTCCCTGGTATCCTGTTCCTATGCTTACCCAAGAACTTCCTTTAAACATCTCCTGAAACCTCTCATTTCCTTACCTCTGACTATGTTATGCCTCTACACTGTTCTTTCATAGGTTCCTTTGATAGGCCCACGGAATTTCTCTCTGGACTGGTTGGAGGAACCCAACTCAAAATACTTTATGGAGAGAGGCCAGGCTCAGCAGCACCACAGGAAGAGACTCAAACCAACATGCTCGGTCCCCAGAGGAAGACTACACCACACCACTGCTCACTGCTGAAATTCCGAAGTAACCTCCTATATTCTGGTTCACTGTGAGTGCACATCTGATCCCAGAGATGTCTTAAATGGACTGTCTTCCTTTTCTACCACTCATCATTTTGAACTCATCTCCTGGTATCACATTAATTCAGGTCCCAAGCCCACAGTGTTTACTGAAGTCTAGGAAAGGCTCCATAAGAGACACAGGTAATGAAGTAAAAATGCTAATCTGTGAGTCCTGTAATTACATCAGACTCTCCACTCACACTGAAAGCATAACTTTTCAATATTTGTTGAGGAAGGAAGAAAAACAAGTCACCTGGATAGAGAGAACAAAAATCCTGTAAAAATTTTTAAAGTCCTAAGCAGAGCAGTGACTCCACTTCTTTATTTTACTCTAAATAAACATAAATTGAAGGGAAAAGTGCAAAGGTACCTCTTTCCATCAGATAGAGGGTATACACAAGAGACTTGAGCACTAATTTTTCATTTAAGCTCAACTACACAAAATCCAAGTGACCAACATCACACGAGTATTCCTACCGGCCTGGTGGGAAAGCAGCCGTGTGTCTGGGCTGCCCACACTGCGACGAGGATGCTGGATGCCGTGGAGCAAGCGACAGATGTCTGAAGGTGAGCAGGCAGCAGCACAAGTCCCGCTGTGCCCGTGCTGCTGGGGATGGCATCTGCTGCTGTCCCGCAGATGGCCAGGGCCAGCAGCCCTGGGAGCAGCAGGGCTGTGCATCACAGTCCCTGCTCGGGGCCTCGGGGCTGCGGCCGTGCCCGCACCTGGCGGCTGTCAGGATCAGCTCCACAACCAGGAGCAGCCACTGCCCTGGGAGGCAGGTGTCAGCCCAAGGAGCCAGGACATTGCTCTTAACCCCACAGCTATGCTGAGTCTGAAATGTAAACCAATTTGTTCAAACCCACCGATTCCTCTTTATCCAGAAGGGTTCTTTCTCCCGATGCTCCCAAAGCTTTCACCCCAGGGCTGGGAGACTGCCCGAGCTCCATTAGCACAGGAGCTGCAGGATTTTGGCTTGGGGCTGTTCATCTCTGTGAGATTTTGTGGGGCACAAGGGCATGCAGACTCACTGCCATTTCAAAGGATCTTGGCTGTGCAAGCTCCAGGAGGGATAAAGCAAGATGATACTTAGGCAAAGGAAGAAAAAAGGTCAGCAGAACTAGTTAAAGTGCATTTGATGGAGTACACTGTTCTAGAAAACAACTGAAAATTTTGAGTATCCTGCCAAGTCTTTTCCACTCTCAGTTTCCACTCTAGTACCTTATAAATTTGAGATTCTTTTTTTTTTTTTAATGTACTTCCAGATCTAAAAACTATTGATTAAAAAAAAATCTCTTCTACAGAGTGATTAAAATATATGGAGTTTTCAAATTCTTTTTTTGTTTTTCACAGCATTAGCAAAAATGACACATTTCTCAGCTACTCTTCCTCTTGTTTTGGTTATAGGCAGTCTATCGCTCCAACAAGAGACAAATATAGACAACCTGCTTTTATCATTCAGTGTTATGCTTTGAAAGTTCTGTGCATCAGTGGAAATGACACCATTGGTTATATCTCTAATCTTTTTGCTGTGGGAGGGAAAAAACAAAACAAAACAAAAAAACCCAAACTGAGATAAGACTACAGCCCTATGCCTTTTTACTTTAAAAAAAAAAAAAAAAAAAAAAAAAGATTAACCAATATTTTTGTTATTTTATATCTCTGTCCAGAAGCACTCATCTATGCACAATATTTTAAGATCTATGTTCCTTTAGTTCTAATTACTTTCTGTCAGAAATTGCAAAAGATAATTTAATGGTTTGATTTATATTTTGATTTTGATTTGGAAATAACCAACATACGATAAGATTCTTAAACATGCCACATTAAATACTCTTGGTTTCATTTAATCCTGCAGGGGAACTACTTTTCACACTGCAAGAATACTTGAAAGACAATGAACTAGATGCTTGTGAAAGCTGTTAATTTTTAATTCTTTCTTGTGAAAATGGCAAGCAATATAGGAGCACACACTCACAATGTGGGTGTGAAGTCCCAGGTTCAAAGAAAGGCAAGGCAGCACAGTACAGCAGCTCTTCCATTTAATTCTAAATCCAAAATCTATGACTCTGTGAATGCAAGAATGTTTCTTTCCTGTATAAGCCCATCTTCTCTCATCCTCTCTCAGTGTCTAAAGAACATTCAGTCTCACTTGTCAACAAAAGGAAAATCTGAACTGCATGGGCTACTTTATGCATTACACAGCACAATTCTCCTCTGAAGCATTAACTGTAATCCAGTCAAATGCCTCATGCATTTCTAGCAAAATACAAATTCAAGGCCCCACCACTGCCTGCTATTCTAGGATACTTTCTGCATCCTCCTCTACCTTCATCTGTCACCCTGCTCCCTTGGGAAGGGCCATGCCATGCCCACGGGATGGCTCTGCATGGAGCATGAATCTCCAGGAGGAATATAGCCTGAGACAAGAGCAGCTCCACACTGAGATCTCTCTCCCTCCTCACAGCAGTGTTTGGGGACCAGTGGGTAATCAATGCATTCTTTCTACTCTTCCTCCTCACTCTGCATTTCCTCTACATTTCTTCCCCAATACTTAATGTTGCTAACTCCAGAATAGTCAGGTATGGAGTTGCCTAAATAACCACAAGGTGCTTTTGGGCAACCACAGGCAATGAAATACCACAGCACAAAAATCTAATTTGCCTTATGGAGCATATGAGGCAGATTGTGCATCTTCCCTGTCCTCAGCAGGAATCAGCATACAACCATTCAGCTTGGTTTAATAAAGGACATGAGTAACAGAGCTCATGCATTCATGTAACTCTCTGTTCACCACTCCTCCTTTGCTGTGTTTATACCTCCTGGAGTGACCTCTAATATTATCAAACTGGAAAAAAAAAACCAAAACAAAACAACAAAACATGCTCCTGTCTATTAAACACAAATACAAAATTAAATTTTTAAAAGTCAAGAGAAAAAGCCAATACATATTTCCTCCTTAAACCTTAAAGATTAAATCACCCTCCTTTATGTGTCAGTGTCGCTTATATTAGTCTATACAGATCTTCCAGTGTTATGAGACTTAACCCACATAATCCCGCATAATAATCATTCTTGAGAAATATAAGGCACAGACAACAAAAAGAATAGCTTAAGCAATATGTTTTTATAATTCTATAAACAATCTAATGGAGTTAAAGGTGTTAAAAAGTTGTCTGCCCAAATGTAAACACGGATCACCAAAAAAACGGATAAAATCTGAAACTCATAGTTTTGGTTTGTTAAACAGAGAAAGCAAATTAATTTTTACCCATTAAAACAATGAATTTGGTGCAGTACAGATGTATTGGGGGAAAGGATTTCTGTGTTCAAACTGAAAACTTAAACAGATACAAGCTAGCCGGTTGATACAGGTGAAATGAGTCAATACAACACCAGATGCAGAGACTGCAAGAGTGACAGTTGGGGAGCAAATGTTTTATGGATCCAAAACCCTGCTGTGCTTTTTTGTCTATTCTTCTTTCTGCCAGTACTCACCATACAGCTTTTATCTGCAGGAAATGTCCATGGTTTCAGCCTTGGGTAGCTTCTTTCCCTCACGTGCAGTCAACCGTCAACAAGCAACATTTCCTCCTGCTGGGAGGATGCTACATGCAACATATTTCATGACTGCCAGCAATGGGGGTTCATTAATCAGCCTTTAGGAGGTGCTGAAGTGGGCATGGACAGACACAAAATGAAAAGAATAGCAGGAAAAGTGGAAATACGGAGTAATCCAAGGTCTTCTCTCCATAACGTTATCTCAGTAGATTTGGTTTTAATGCATCAATTAAAGCTCAAATACCTCAGTGTTATTTCCAGGGTTAGACTTCAAATGAAGCTTTCAGCAGTTCTGCTCAGGACTAAGGCTTCCAAAAATGCTTTCTCCCTTAAAGTGGTCCTTGGAATAAACTATTCAGGACCAGAGGCAATGCCAAAGAGACACTCCAAAATAATTATTAAAAATAAATCATCACAAATCACTACCAAAATCATTATTATGTAGTTACTAAAATTAACACAACTTCAGGTATTGAAGAAATTAAGGCTTTCTGGGGTAGGGCTGAGAAATACTGGTTGAAACACAGATCTGTTTTATTGTCTGTCCATGATGAGAGTGATTGCCAGGATAGGCAGGATTTAAACAGGCTCTGTTACCTTCAAATACCCATGTTAGCAGTACAATTTAATCATTCATCCCTTGAGCATTCATACATTCATTTTCTTTTATCTCAAATTTCTGATTCTGGTGAATTCAAAGTCATATATGACAATTATTTTTTAAAACATCACTGATTTATTCAGTCCACCAAGTAAATATTCCCACCCTCACTGAACAAATGAAAAGCATACATACATTTAATAAAACTACACTTTCTTTTGTCTACCTTTTTTAAGGTTAAGTAGAACAAGATTAATTTCATATATTAGCAGAAATTATGAGTAAGAGCAAAGCCAGAACCTTAATTAGAGAGAATATAAACGTAAGATTCTCATATTGGCTATAACTCAGGGTAGCTTAATTACACTCCTTTTTTTTTTAATATATTTTCATCAGACATTAATAAAATCCCTGTCATAGTACAGATACATATATGGCTCTGAAAATTAAAGCATCTTCAGATGATCAAAACTAAGAGAGATACTGAAAAAGAAACAAGAAGGTAAGTTGCTTTGGGAATTACCACTCTCATCTACTTTCCCAGTAGACATGAAGGAAAGGCCCTACCTGGCTGCATGAGGGCAAGAAGGCTCTGCAGAGGGAATCTGGATCCATGGGCTGAGGTCCATGGGATGGGGTTCAACAAGGCCAAGTGCTGGGTTCTGCCCTTGGGTCACAACAATCCTATGTCTCTAGGCTGGGGCAGAGCAGCTGGAAACCTGCCCAGCTGGAAAGGACCTGGAGATGCTGGTTGACAGTGGCTGAACATGAGCCAGCTGTGGCCAAAAAAACCAGTGGCACCTGGTCTGGATCAGCAGTAGTATGACACCAGGACCAGAGCAGTGATTGACCCCACCTGTATTCATCTCTGCTGAGGGCACACCTCGAATCCTGTGTTCAGTTCTGGGCCCCTCACTGCAAGAAAGACCCTGATGCTGGAGCTTGTCCAGAGAAGGGCAACAGAGCTGGGGAAAGGTCTGGAACACAAGGCTGATGAGGAGCAGCTGAGGGAGCTGGGAATGTGGGTTTGGCAGAGCTGGGTTAATGGCTGGACTCTATCTTAAAGGTCTTTTCCAACCTAAAGGATTTTATGAGCCAATGATCTGGAAAAACAATTTCACTGTCCATTCAGATTCACAAACTGGTATGGGTATTTTGTCAGGAGCACTGCGAACAATTTTTCATTAACAATGCCAAAGAACTTTGAGATCCTCCAATACCTAGTAAGTATAAAATATCACTAATATATTTTATCTTCTTGTGCATAACAAGTGGACGTGGGTAGACTGTGAATGAAGAGCTATGGATGTTAACTTGTTTCTACCAGATCATCTGTTAATTGGGCACTGGAAAGATTTAGGTACCAGTGTTTCAAGATTCCCATTAATAAAGTAGAAAAAACTACACTAACTTCTTGAAAAATGTTTGAAGTGTCACTGTTTGGGAATTAATATATATATATATATATATATATTCTCCTACAGCATTTCCATAGTACAATTGAAAGGAATACCTTGTTAAAGAAATGCACAGACTTTGATAACAAATTCATCTGCATAGCAACCAGCTGTACCTTTATTGTGAAAATTTAATGTTCTTGGTAATTTTTTTAAAGACAGGTTAAAATACTCTTAAACAGAGTTCCTCATGTACACAGCAGCCAGCTGGCTTGAAAGAGATCACATTTTTTTCTGTATAACAATTGCTAATAATGAATAATCCTCTCCTTTGCTTCCTGCAGCTCATCTTTCTAGGGGGTTTGTTTTGCTGAAGGCTGGTGGTGAGAAAGAGGTGGAGCACTCACCGCGAGGAATAATAAAGGCAACACACAGCAAATTTCTGACTAATTAAGTGCTATCTCCACAGGAGCACTGGCTATACAAGAGGAATACTTGAACAGAAGAGTAAACAAGATATATTTTCCTTCAAATTCACAACAAAAATTCTTCTTTACTGCCACTTAGTTGGCAGACATAATTCCACCCACTGTTGTTCCACATGAGACAATTATTTCTGAGACTAAATAAAGGGTGATCAAACCTGGGCATCAAAGCAGAAAGGAAAGCTGGTTTAGCTAAAAAAAAAGGAACCCTGTTTTCTACTCATGAAAAACAATTCAGAGTAAGATAATGTCTCAGATAATGTGACTCCTCCAAGAATCACTAACTTTAGTTCAACTTGGATGCCTTAACTAATTCAGGAAATGAAAGCTTACCTCCCTGTTTCTTCTTATTCATTCTATGGCACCTCCTGGGATCCTCACAGAATTGGTGACTACATCATGGTTCAGAAAACGTTTGTGCACCCTTGTGTTTCAGCAAGAGGACAGATCCTGCTTGGTGAAGCCTTCACTTTGTAATGACCTTGATGCCGAATTAGACTTAAGCAGAAAGTCTGGAAGTGCAAGACTACCTGAGCAATCTGCTTTCTCCTTATTTTGATATTAAAAGTATGGCCAAGTTTGAGAGCAACTCTACTTTTAGAAAAAGCTGTGATTCACCTGATGTATCCATCTCTAATAGTCGTTCTCAGAGCAATTAATTCCTGTATTACTCTATGCATATTCAATGACAATGACAAAAAGGGACATGAATTCAGATGCTGTCTTTTATTCTGGAAACACAGCAAGAACTTCCAATTTAAATATGTATGCACACAATGAGGCCAGTGTAGGACTTCCCACAGAAACAGGCATCTTTTGTTGTTATTTGTTACAGCAGTACTCATTCACAATTTTACGTGGGCTTCCGTGGGCTTCCATAAAGCCTTTTTGTACTTGATATCTCAATTTTTAATATTAAAGTACTCCACTGCTCTCCATGGGTATCAGAGACCCTAGAGATTATACAAAATAGGAAACAGCATTACAGTTCTGTGCTAGCAAGCTAAGCAGTTGGCACTTGTATAAACACACAGTGTAAAGTACATTTACCTTGGGCTTCAGATTTTTTGGGAATGCATAGTTACACCAGGCAGGCAAGCCTAGCCTGTAACCCGCACCCAAA
>VWZN01011083.1:271146-294468 GCA_013396955.1 Regulus satrapa
TTTTTTTTTTTTTTTTTTTTTTTTAAAAGCCTCTAGTGAATTCAAATGAAGGTTTTATGGTCTCTTTTACTCCCACTGAAGTTGATGGCAGAACTCTACATGGTGCGTTTATTGCATCTTTCAGCTTTTGGTCGCATTTGGATAGGCGGTACTTTGTTATTTAATGACAGGAAATTTGGAGAAAATAAACAGAAGTGAGTTGAAATACCAGTAAGATGGAGACATCCCTCCAGGTGCTATGTCTTTTTTTTTGGTTTGTTTGTTTGTTTTTTAATGAGCTATTTTTGCACAAATAACGTGTTCTAAAAGCATGGATTTTTATCACCTCCTTGGCCACAGAGCTCTTCTCTCCTACAGCAAGAGCTAGAGAAGAACTCTAAATAGGCCCAAGGAAGTGGTCCAAGGAAGTATTGAAGCGGTAAGAGAATATTGACTACAGAGGCATATAACTAGACTGAATTATTTTGGCCAGTTTTTACATCTTTACATTAAAATATGTTTGGGAAAGTCAGATCTTGTATTTCATTTTCTGTAGATAGCAGATGTAATATTTATGTGCCATTTGCACAGACAACTTCATGTTGTTGGAATTTTGTTTTCTTGGCTGTTAACCGATGCAAAACCCGCACTGCTGAGATTATAAACAATTTTAAATGGGTACGCAATAATGGACTTCTGGAGAAGGAATGGGATTTGCAGCAGGCAATATCCAGCCAATACTATGGAGATGTATGGCTTCAAATTGAATAGGGGAGTAAAAATCCCATAACACTACTGACGGGGTAATACTACTACCACTATATATATATGTGTATATATATATATATGTGTGTGTGTGAATGAAGCAAGAGAAATGGAAATCTAAGTTCTGCTGATCAATTTTAAACTGTACAACTTTATAATGACTAAACTCACACATCCTGAAGATGAAAACAGGATTTTCTCTATGTCAAAAAACAAAAGGGCTTGCTTACTGATCACTCTAACTTGATGACTATGTTAAGAATTAATACGACCACTTTGCTGCTTCTATGCTAGAAATACTTTGTAAAACCTTACCTTTCTAGTGCCTGAATTATTACAAAAGCAATTTTAAATGCCTCTCCATTAAAAACTGTACTTATTTAACAATAAGAGTTATATTTTTCCTTTATTAGCAAATTCAAAGGCAAGTAACAGAAATCCAAAATTCCTTGAACATATGGCTTGGTCCCTTAGAACAGGAGAAATAATACAAACAGTGAGTATTTTCTAGAAATACAAAGGGAAAAAAATCAGTTTTAATAGTGAATAATATACTGCAGGGGATAAAATCTAAAATAAGTTGGCATAAGGGTGAAAACCATCTAAACCACACTGATACACAAAAAAAGTTAGATAAACATTTGAAAAGATGTGAACAGAACGTCTAAAACTGTTTGTGCTACACCATGATGTGTCAAGAGGCAAATCCAGATGGTTATAAATCTTCTTTCTACTCTTGTACTGTGACACCACTAACAAACCCCCATTATTTTCTTAACTATTTTTAGGGAAAACCCTTACTGTTAAACTTGATAACCTTGATAAATAAGACACCCAATATTAATTGGGACCTGAAAAATTATTATAAAATTATTTTTGAAATCCTGATTTAGAAGCTGCAAATACAAATAAAGCTCTACATATATGTGGTAAAGAAAAGCTTAACTGTTTATTATAAATCATGTTCAAACAGTAATTACAGTTAATATAATATAACTAAGGGTAACAGGGGTTAAAAAAAAAGGGGGAAAGAAAAAAAGTCTTAAGAGGAAGAAGAAAGAAGACCAATCAAAATTTCTGACAGGAAGATACATTAGACTGGTCTCTCAAGGGATGCAGTAGAAACCCAGGCCCTGAAACTTTTAAGAGCAGAATGGACAAATCACTAGAAAATATACAATAGGGAACAATCTTTCACAGGTAATGAGATGGGGAGCAAACCAACAGAGGTTTTCCAGTTCTGCCCTGACTTCCTAGCATTGATTCCATACCACTTAGTGTTGTCCCCAGAAACTGATCTAAATCATTGCTTAGTTAGGCATGCTGGAGAGGGGGTGGGGACAGATATCAAAAAGATTACAGTTGCATAGCAATGCTTATCTACACAGAGATTGGCAGCGTTTTGTGTCCGTGGCAAGATTTTACTTGCACATCTCTCCGTAGAGACAACATTTTTATCTTTGGTCAATAATGTCTTTCTAGAGATCAATACAGGTCAGATGCTCACGTGTTTATGAGAGCTATCAGTTCATGATGCAAGCACTCGTGAGCGATTGCTGACTCATGTGAGAGGGACCGCGAGGACTCAGCTGCCAAAAAGTCACCCAGGCTCTCACACGGTCTCCTAATGCCACATCCCACAGCCGAATCAAGGCTTAAAAGACACAGCCAAGGCTGAGAAGAGTTTAGATTAAAAACGCATTAATTTGACAGAAAACAAGCCCACATTCCTTTTTGGCAGCTCTGATATGGACAGTGGATGTATACGGTGGCAAGGCAAAGACTTCACACTACATAGAAATGTAACTCCCGAGTCCAGAATTGCCTCAAGAGAGTATTGGCAGACTTTGTCAGTAATTAGCCACGAAACACACGTGAATGGAACAAATTTGAAGCCCAGAAAACAGAGAACAGATGTTGTTCAAAAACAGCAGCAGGAAACTTGCTGTAGTTTAAAATGTTGCCTTCATCTGCTCTTTGCAAAGGAACTCCAAGTTTTCTTCAGTGATAGAATCTAATCAAAGCAAATTCAGAATTCTCGCAGCTCAAATACTCCATGCTGCAGTACAGTCTTTTCAAAACTGCTCTTCAAGTTCATTCAGAGGCTTATCATGAACAAAGCTGTGGACAAAAACTGCTAAAAACTATTCAGTTCTTATTCATCTACAGGTGAACTGCATTATCATCTCATTTGCTTTTGGGATGGATGCCAGGATAATTATAAAATAATTTAAGGCCAGCATCATTTATAGAACGTTTCCATAGAAATCTTCTCTTGGGAATCAGGCAACTCTTTGTCTGAATAGTTAAACACTATACTTCTTCCTCCAAAATGTCTAATAAAATGAATCTGCAGAAAATATATAAAAATACTTTCTTCTTAGCTAACTATTGCTACATATATCAACTCAGAAATGACCAAGTCCAAATTTGCCTATCCCTGAACAAATAAAATCTATGCAATTAAAATCAATGTTATGGAGAAAAAAAAACAAAAAACAAACAAAAAAACACATAAAAAACATGGACCCTCCCTCAAACTCTATTCAAATATTACTCAGTTATGATTTTTTGTTTTCCCATTTACAAGTTCCAGGCTACATTTAGGTTAATATGATTAACACATAAACCTGTTTTTTGTTTTCATCCCTTTAAAGCTTGATGATTGAGATCTGCAATCATTATACCAAATTAATTAGTAATTACTCATAGAACAGAAAAGAAAATCCTCATAATTTAGCTCCTACAGCATTGCAACATGGCTTTGACCAAAAAAGCTCCTCCATTTCGCTTGTTTGCCTCACAACACGAAATGAAGTTGGCAAGATGAAGACAAATGGCACAATTGCCTACTGCTGATTGACTAAAGTATTTTGTATATGTTGGAAAATTCAGGACATCCATCCTAATAGGCAGTGGACAGAACACTTTAGCAACAGTGACTGTGCAGGACAGTGATCTATCCCTCATGGGGTCAAAGGCTGAGGTCAACAGGACAGGATGGCCGCGTTATTATCTGCCATAGAGGGGTTCTTCCGTGCGCCCTGTCGATGCGACACGTGGCATGTGGTGAACTCTGAGATAGATATCAAAACCTGGAGCTCAACATTCTGAGCGAGTGGAACAGGAGAGCAAACAGTTACTTTAGAGAATAATTAAGTGCCCGTGTGGTAAGATAATCAATGTGAACACAATGATAGAGAGAGAATTAGTGACACTAGAATCAAGGTTTGATACCAATATAAATGACAGGTAGAACTGATTGGACAACTGATAAAAGAAGAAAAAAAAATTGTAGCACTTTTTATGAATTTATAAAGCTTACCTTTAATAAAAAGTACATTACAATCAGACTACAGACAGGCCTGAATAATTTTGGTATCCTTTGGAATTTCTATTATTAATTTTGAATTTTTATCATAAAACTCCTTTCAGTTGCTCTACAATTAGAAAAATTAACAAACAAATAAACAAAAACTTGTATAAATCTGAAAACACTAATCCACATTTGTTAGCTCTAAGCTCCCCAGTTATGTACAGCTGACAAAAGGTACTGTGGTGTCCAAAATGTTTAAGATAGGTTGAATAATTTTAGAAGCCATTCACATGGCTTATCTACACAGCAATGAGGAAATACATGTAACTACCTACAAACACACAGACCTGAAAACCAAATATATATACAGGAACAAAATGGGTTTTGTCAGTTTATGAGAAATATTCCTTATACTAATCAAATAACTGGGTTAAAAATAGGATGTTTAGACTTTTGCCACTGCCATTCTTGTGACCAAGAATTATTTATGGTTACTGAGGCAGAAAGTCAGTACTGGTAAGTATTACTGAAACACTGAATATTCTGGTTATACCTATGATTAGGTAAGAAAGTGCTCTTTACCAACAGCACTTCACTATCAACGTGAGCATTCCAAAATCATTATAACTCCTGCCACAGTCACAGAATTTGTTTGAAAATTATGTATAAAAGTTCCATAAGCGACAAAAATAAGAATCAATAAAACTCTCTGTTCTATGCCTTTGAGTTCACATTTTCAAGCTTTTCTTCACAGCTTTGGGTGTTTGGATTTTTGTTTATTTGTTTATTTATTTTAAATACTTAGCATTAAAAAACAAAAGGAGGTCAAACTGCTTTAGAGGCAGTAAATTCAATACTCTAACTATTCGCCCTGATAAACATTAAACTACAGTTTCTTAGTCTCAGCTAGTGAAGAGATGAAACAGATATTTGCACAAAGGCAAATACTGTGAAAAATACCTTTACTTCAAAGATGTGAGGAAGTAATCAAAAAAATCTTCTGTTTCTGCACAATAGCAATAACTTTTGGAGTATTTCTGGATTGTTAATTAATCAACTGGGGTAACTTGCTACCAAAACTACTTGTTGCACTCAAAAGGAAAGGATAAGTGTGAGAAAAGTGCAGAAGGACAAAAAGTTCATTCAAAAATTTGGCTAAAACCATACTGGAACAAACAATGAATGAAATTGCTTGAACTTGCATCTCAGCAGATTGTTCCTACATGGGGAAGGCTGAATTTGACTTCTCAATTTCTAAAATGAAGAGCTGCTGAAGAGCTTCTTCAGCTTCACCTGAATGTTTCAAATGTTTCATAGAGCGTATGCAGCTTCATACATCCTTCTTGTATTTAAAGTCAACAGTGCTAAACTTAATTAATGAAACAAAAATATTCTTCTTTTCTGCCATGAGATGCCTCCTCTATTATAAAAACATTGCTACTTCACTTCCAAAGACTAGAAATATATAATTAACAAATAAAAAAAACCCCAAGACTTCATGGAGCAACACACCTTTTCAGTTCAAAGACTATTTGAAGAGATTTTACCATCCATACAAAGTACCATTGTAGTAATTTCCCACTAGTCACGCCTCTAAATGCCACCCATCTCCTTCCCCCCCAAAAAAACAAAACAAAAGCCAAAAAACCACAACCCCCCCCAAAAAAAAACCCAACCAAAATATTAAATAAAAAAAAATAAATAAATTTAAAAAAAATAAAAAAAAAAAACAAGCCACAAACCCCCAAAAATGAGATAATTGATGGCAGTAGGCCTAAAGCGAATTTTCCCTTACTGGTGACAAAAGCTAAGGGTAGAGCTGTCACAGTGTGATTTTTTTTTTATTGCAAGATCTGGAGAAGGATGTCTGTTCCTCCAACCCTCCTGTCTCAGACAACTCATCACACGGAGCAGGTTCCCCGGGGGCCACGGCAGCATCTGGCTCTTCAGCTCTCTGGTGGCAGCTGCAATCATTTTCAGGATAATCTCCTAAAGGCGGCGTCTTTATTCAGCTACAGATGTCTTCATCTTACATCCTGTTGGATTCCTCAGGCCTAACACTGCCTCTGTATTCTGGTTTTACCCCTTTGGGTCAGTTTCTCAGTCATTGCCTCACTTGAAAGGTACTGACAAGCATTCAAAAGATGTGCTAGGGGAGAATTTTTTTCTTATTAGTTTGGTTTTTTGGGTGGGTTTTTTCTTTTTATTGTTTTTTGAGGCTTTTTTTGTGTTTTTTTTGTTTTTTTTTTTTTCTCCCAGATATCCATCTGTTGGTTTCCAGTTTCTTTTCCAAGATATAAATGAAGTCTTGAAAAACCATCTAAAGATCCTATGCTTAAGTGGACTTCCAAGTACAAAACAACAGCAGAATTTTTCTGTTTTGTAAAGTGTTCCCTGTTGTTTGTTTTCTACTTGCCACAACAATTTAATTGGTTTCTCTGGCTTCTCTCTTGGTACAGTGATTACTTTTTTCTGTACAGAGTCAGACAGATTATTTATGAGGAACCCCAGTGGCAGGAAAGGAGAATATTTCATATTTCATGAAGTAATATATGTCTCAATATTAATCAGTTTTTCAAAAGTTACTTATTTCTGATTTCTTCCACATGCACCACCAGAGATTCAGTGTTGCATATTTAGAGGGGATTGGGAAGGAAATCATAGATCAAAACTAGCTTTCCCAGGGACAAAAATGCAATAATCTCCTAATCCAGGCCACATAGATACCTGCAAGACCTACTTCATGCAAAAAACTGAAAAGGCTTTGCAGGTCATCAATATATTACAAGAAACCAGATATTACCCATTTCAAAATGGCTGCCTTAAAATGAATGCCTTATCTTATTGATAAACACCAAAATTACTGCATTAAGCAAATGAGAGATAGATAAGCAAGAGACATTTTGTCTAAGAAAAAGCATTATTCTTGAAAGTTGTTTCTTTTTTTTTTCTTTTGGCTTAGATATCAGATAAAATGCTTCTATTATATGTACATATTTTGGATTACTTTGCTGATGGTTTCTTTACCATAAAACTGTTTTCTTACCATAAAACTATATTTTATACCATCTTTTTTCCAGATAGCTTAAAGATATATCTTTTATTAGCAGTCCTCTTCCTTCCTTCTTTGCTGGTTTCAAGCAGTCAAAAACCAATCAATTTTCTCCCAGCCAATGTATGTTTCAATTTCACTAAATTGATTCACCACGTTAAAGGAAAACTTGGGCTTAATTTAAAAGTCCACATTGAGTGACATTCAGAAACTAATATTATTTTTTTATTAAAAACAAATATTGGTTCTACAATATTCTTTTAAATTTTGTTTTTAAAAGGACAGCTGATGCTATTTTGATGTTGTCTTTGTAAACCGAGACACCTTTTGAAGATCGTTATTTTTATTACTATTATTATTATTTTTGACTAGGACTTCCATCCGTCACCCTTCTTTAACTGACATTTTTACCCCGTTATTATCCCTAATATATTCCACTAAGGGTTTTCTCTCCCTGCAAAGAGGGGGAGGAGATCAGCCAAAGGCATACCCCCAACAACTACTGCCTTCTAAGCCTGCTCACTAGTCAGAAGTGGGTCAAATGGTCCCCACATGAAAGCATCTAACAAGGTCCCAGAGGAGGCTTCCCTTTAGTGGCAGCAGTGAAAAACACTATTTCTCTTCAGAGAAGATGGATACTGTCTTCCTGTGCATGACTGAGGGACTGGTACTTGCCACTTTGAACTTCTTATATTCATGGATGCTTTCTGAAATGCTTATATCATTTTGGGAATTAAGTCTCAGAGATCAGGGACACTGAGCAGTTGAAAAGGGTCTGTCCAAGGACTAAAAAATTATACAAAAAAAGCTTGGCACTGATTTCCAGAATAGCATTGAAGACAATGTCAAATTACATATTTTGAAATTAATAAAGTGTGAATATTTTTTGCCTCTGTGTTTGCTCAATTTTCTGCACACACCACAACCCTGCCTCCTCTTCTTTTAAAATTGCTTTAGCCTGAATTCAGAACTCATAGAAGAGACTTCATACGGTAATAGAACATGAGGGAGTCTGAGGTGGAACAAATCTAAACTGATAAAGGAGTAAAACAAATTATTTGACTCCTGTAGGGTGGATGTGTGCCAGCTTTTAGTAATTAGGGTCATAAGCAAAGAAAAAGAAGGATCAAATAAATTAAAGAAATTAACTGAGACAAAATTGCATCAAACCACCAACCTGCAGCTGAGCCAGAGGCTTAAGTGAAAAGAGTTCTTCACACAAAAGGGACAATCTGACACGAATCATTGGATAAACCTCACACACACCAGTCCTGCATTATTTTATGCACTTGTATGTGCTACAACACTCACAGGTTTGCTTATTAGCTGCACCACTTCATCTCAGTAGCAAAGCTTGCTGCACCACAGGTCTACCTTCATCACTTGTACAGCCACATAAATTGTGTAGATTTAACTGAGCAATAACCTTCTCTTGAGTATTTTTTTCAAGCTACTCTATTTTTACTTATTTCCGTCATCACAAAATTACACCTTTCAAATATATGTTTGCATATGAGAAAATGGAAAAAGCTAAAAGAAAAGGTCATAGAAGGAAAAAAAGAGGAGGTGCTGTCCTCCCCACCTTCCCCCATGCACTTTAAATCCCATGAAATGAATGTTTAGCTCAAGGATTTGCTGTTCATCTCAGTGCCCCTCAAGCCTGAGGCAGGATTAGGCCAGACTTGTGTTTGAACAACTGGAGAAAATCAATGGATTTCTTCTTATTAATAATTAAAAGACTTTCAAGTGATTAAAACTGTGTACAAAATGTATGAATGATTGGTAACTGGAAGTGCACATGTGCAAAAGACGCACTGAAACAAGTGACAAACTAAAGGAAAAGAGCAATTTTCAGGGTACTCTGTAGTATTCAGAAGAGAAATTAACCATTTAGCACAGTGCTAATTAGGTATTTACATGTAGCTACACAAATACTTTGCATGAACTTTAATTGAAACCTTAACTAACTCCTAGGTGATGTTGCAACAGAGTAATCGAAGGCTGAATCACATTCTCTAAACAGCCTAGTTTTTGATAGCTTCTTCTGTCAATAAACAGAGCAAAGAAAGCATAAAAAAGGAACATCACAATTGGATGGGCTAATGGAAATTTTTTAATAGTAGCAGTCATCAGATATGTGTTGAAACAACTTTTTTTTTTTCTCCTCCTATGCACAGGAGTAACAATAGCCAATGTTTCTGCATTGTCAGTCTTGCCTATTCAGACATTATTAGAACACAGCAGAATATGCCATGACATCTGAAAACTATGCTAAAACTTAAAATAAACATTCAATTGTATCACTGAAATAAATAGCTGCCCTACTTGCTGTCTCAATAAAGCAAGGTTTGGAACAGCAACTTTGAAAGGTGAAATATCCTGCTTTGATTTAATTTTTACTTCATTTACACTTCGACAGTGACTACCTAAAAAAAGGACTATCCATGAAAGGGACTTCTGCTATACCATTTAGCTTGGCCTTCTTTATAGCACAGGACAGGAAAAAACCCTCCTATACTTCCCAGACTTAAAATATTTTAGCCACTGAAGTATCCCGTAGTGTGTGTTACAGACAGACAAACAGCAGAAAACGTGAGTATATTTGGGCACTTGAAAAGTAAACTTATTAGTTGAAAAGCACCTTGATGAGACCATGAAAACAAACAAATGTTCACATAGCCCAGCGAACCAGAAACTTCCCTTTTGCTGTCAGAAAAAATTCCTTTCAAACCCCAAGCATGAGAACAAGACACAAATTCAGCCTGAGAGGTCTTTTTGTACCCTTTGAGAATACATTTTCACTGCACATCATGCACACAAAGTGTCATAAAACACATGGAAGGAACAGCAGACTGGAAGTGAGAAGCGTGGGTTTCGTATGTGCACACTATAATATATACATATACAGTATATATAGGTAGAAAATACACACACATTTATGTAACTACAACTGAACTAAAAAACTGCAGTTGTCGCCACCATTTATCTTACAAACTGTGTGCCTGCTCTGCCTACCACGTTTCCATCCAGCCAGCTTTGTGCTGTAGATCTGTTTCATATAAATCACCCTGATACAGAGAGTGAAACGATCCCATCAAGCAGGCTGCCAAAAAGAGGACAAACCTCTCCTGGAGCAGGAAGCCCTGTTCCAAGGTCTGCTAGAAGCCCTCTCCCTGTGCGAGCTGAAAGGCAGCTTCTCTGCCTGTATCTCATTAGATCAGGATGTTTGAGCAGCTGCTTGAAGAGATTTTAAAAACATAACTTTGGCTTGATAAAATCCAAATCTACTTCCCACGTCAGCATCCCACATCCTACCCTCGCTGCACTGAGGTCAGGCTTAGCCCTTCTGCTCTTTTTCACGAGAAAGCCACACTTGTCACTCGTCTTTCTGGCAAGAGTTAACGAGCCACTCCTGCCATAATGAATCAGCAGGAACCAGTCAGCATCTCCACAGAGAAGTGTAACAATTGCTAACAAGACAGATCTACAGAAGAAACCTTTGCCCTGATATATAGTGGATTTTTATTTATTATTCCAATTTAATTTGGAGTGCACAGATGACAAGAATCTAGGAAAATGGGAAGACTTGGGAGTCTTTATATCCCTCAGGATTTTTTTTTTTTTTGTCCTCTTGTACACATCACTGGTGTATTTTTAGCTGTACTATATCACGTTTAAAAAGCAACATAGAGAGATCTGTGTATTTGAATTCAAGCTAAACTAAAGGCATAGAAATTTCTTGACACAAGATTCTGCTCTATTCCATTTTCCTGCCAATCCCAACAGCATTTTTCAATTCCCTTCTCACTATGCACACTACCTACTTCTTCTGCCTTCCCCAAAGTATTACCATCTAGCCCATAATTACCCATCTGGAATTATAAAAACAATTGTGTGGCAGGGAAAATTCCATCAAAGAGACAGTCAAGTGAAATTAAAGTTGGCAATTCACAGAATACGAGTAGAAATTACATCTGAGATGCTGCAAAACTACTTCTCGCTTGAAAAAAAAAAAAAAGGAAATTAGAAAATTAGTATGAAGGAAATGAAATGCACCACTGAGGGATTTGACTGTGAGAAAACCCAAGGTAATGACAAATGCAGGCAAGTTCCTAGGGTAGTGGACTTTAAACCCTGAAGGACATAATTCTGCCAAGAACAATTCTTTGGCAACTTTATAAACATGGTACTGTCAATCCACACACTTCCGTGGTTTTAATGGAGACCTAAAACTGCTAAATCCCCTTTCCATTTAAGAGTTACTTTTCAAGAATTTTACTCGTTCATGAGGAGTTTTACAGTTTCCATTTGGTTCACTGAGAGTTTTTTTCCTGATTTAGTCAACTTACTGTAAAGGGCTGGCTGTAAAAAGACATAAACTGAAGGAAGAGTTGTGACAACATCTTGCTCAAACTGGAATTTGGCATTTATGCTCAACACAGTAAGAAAGATTATCCGTAGGCAAGTATCTTCCACAAAACTAAAAGGAACCTGGTTTTCCTCCTGCAGTTATGAAAAATAGCTCTGTTTATTTTTTATAAACTATAAACCATAATGAAAGCCTAGAGACAGTTAAAATTACTGGTTTTAATTGGTTTACCTTACTGCTGTCTTCAGCTGCTGGTTAACAGAAAATAATATAATTTAGGAAACAGAATGAACATTCAGCACATACCAAGAGCTGCTGAATGATTACACTTGATCTTCAAAAGTATTATAAACATTTAAGTAGGGGAGGCTAATTCCTGTGCTTAGAGGTGTCCAAACATACAGTAGGTCATTATGAACAGTAGAAACCTGACCCTACTGAATTAAATAACTGAACTTCCACTGACTCCAACAGGGTTGAATTTCACCCACTATAAGTGAACAATACTTCTTCTTCCTTTAACTCTCCATGTTTAAAAAGGCTCTACCAACCTGTAAAGAGTAAGAAAGAGAGAACACAAATATTTAACAATGTTTTAACACTATTTAATTAGTTATCTTTTTCTGTTCTGATGTCTTTCTTATTGTTCTTTAAGAGTTCTAGATTTACCTGAAAAACCCTGGCTCTTGCTAGTTTTGTTTCAGCTTTGTTTCCTTTGCTTCAGTGCAAATCAGGATTGATTCTAGTGAAGAACAGCAGAACTTTTGTTCACACTTCATAGCCAAGTTACTGCTTTTGCAGGATTTAATGCAAAATGTATGACCTTATCATACAATTATTTGTCCATTTCTTTAGCAGCAAAACCCCTCATCTGACAAAATCTGTGGCTGCTACTCTGGAGATTTCCAAAAGCAAAAGCACACCCAGCAGATCGATGCATGCCCTTCAGAGGCTTCCCTGCTGAATGCTGGGTCATGGTCAAGGCATTTATGCCTTGATTTTAACAGCAAATACAGACTTATTCTGGTGAAGTGTCTGCAACAAGGCTCACAAGAAAAAGAAAACCTTTCTGAGAAATAGTGGGAATCAATTCAGGGAATACTGGAACACCTTAACTACACTGTCCTGTAAGTGCTTTCAGAAAGGGAGCCCAACAGGAAAAAATGAAACTAACAGTATCTATAGGCGCTTTCAGATTTGAGATCCCTTATATACCATATGGCCACAGCAGGCTGCAAGGGCAGCAAGAGAAGCATCCAAAACGCATCAGGAAGAAGCTGTCAGGGCCTGGTGGCCAGGCTGAGCCCCACTGCTGCCTCTGGCCAGGCCAGCCTGCAGGTGCCACTCGAACAGAAGCCCTGGCATGGCAGAAGGAATGGGCAAGGGAGGGACAGCAAAAGGGAGCCTTAATTCTTGTCTTTGTAATACAAGCTCAGCTTGCTCCTACAATCAGACCTTGTGCCAAAAGGCAGCCAACAGTAAGCCCGGCAATCTGCTGCAACTGCAAATTAAAAGATATTTGGAAATAGTGCATAATATGGAATTCTGACCACTTCAGGCCATCCTGACACAAAAGTACCAAATACCTACACTCTAGCTCAACAGCTACAGAGCTTGTGCCACAGGTGTTGCTTCCCCCGATGTCTGCTTTCACTGCTCCCACAGCTGGACCAGCACAATAGTTTGTGGAACCACACTGTGACACAGCTCAGGAAACCCAATCTAACAAATCTTCTCTTGTGTCCTTCTGAAAAAATATGCTGAGTGACTGCTGGGTGGAACCAAACTGTGGTTCCCAGCGTGGGGCCACGACTGTGTCTGCCAGCACACCTGACAGAGCCAGTGTGCCATAGCCTGGCAAGAAACAATGCATGCATCAATATTTTCAGGGGGTACTGCTGCCAAACATGGGATCTGGCTCATAATTACAGGCTGCCTAGCACAGCCTTTCCATATTTCATGACAAATTGCTTTTGTCCTAGTCTTTCTCTAGTAGCACCACCCCAAACTGCAATTTGCCTGTTCTTCCAGAAGTGAAATCTCTATTCTCTAGTCCTATACTTACAGACTCTAATCGTATCTTCCTTACACTCTGGTCTCCTGTGTTCTTTGCTATGTTTTATCCTCCTTTTAAAGTTTATATGAAATCTTCAAGTGAAATAAGCAGAGCAATTACGTTTGTGCACAGAAATGATGGCATGCTTTAGCACTGCAAAACAATCAAGCAACTTAATGGTATCTCAACTTTGTAACTCACAAGGGAACACTTGAAACACATGCTGCAGAAAAGGAGTCTTAAAACAAAAAACTTTCCAGTAATTACATTTGAATATGATGTGTCAAAAAACCAAACTAAACCAATCAACCAACCAACCAAAAACGGCATTACAGTACACAGACTTTTCTGTCCTCAGGTTCAAAGTCTGGCTCCACTAAAAAAAGTGGCACAAGTCCTGCCTGAAACATGTCCATGTCTCATCTTCATACACGCCAAGAGAGCAGAGATGGCAGACTCAGTGGTCCTGGTAGCCTGATGCTGCACTGCAGCAACGCCAAACAAGTTGAGGGAAAAGTTAGGAGAGATGGGTTTAGAAAAAAGTTATCTAAAAAAACAAAGATGTGGAAACAAGTGTTGGAAATATATTCTTTATGTAAAGTGGCTGTACAGGTACCTTCCCTCTGATGCTATCGCAGTGCACTACAAGACCACTTTCTTCAGCCTTTTTTTCTTAAAAAAAAAAAAAAAAATCACTTTAAGCAGTCACAAGTCCAAGTTTGTGATTATGTAGCTATGGGTGTTGTAGATGCTGTAGTACTTGCCTCAAGGGAATGACAAATGTTAGTAAGATGAAAAAAACAGACCCAGTGTGAAATCAAAGGAATACAGGAAGTTTAGAAGGTATCATTTAAGAGCTCCTCATGCAGAGTTGCTCAGCTGAAAACAGCTATGCAATATCCTCAGAAGATCTAAGTGAGACACAAGAGACTGAAAATCTGATAATGGCTTTAAGGATTGGCAGAGCACCCTGGAATACTTTAAACCTCCTATAGATTCCATGGAAACAGGAAATGTAAGGATACCGTCTTAAGCATTTTAAAAGTCTGATTTATGAAGAATTCAGGAGAAAACACCGGTGTCTTGTTAGGGAAAAAAATTACCCTGTGATCTCAGAGTCTTTGAGTTGAAGGGAAAAAAGGGGCATCAAAAGACCAGGGTTTATCACACTTGCCATTTGGGACTGTGCTAATCAGCAGAGGGAAACAGAAGCACATTCATCTTTGCACAGACTCGCCACTGAAATAATCTCTGCAACACCCACTGCTCTGATAAAAAGGACACTTTAGCCTAACAAAGCTTTAAGGCCAAGCAGTACATGAAAACAAAGCATGGTTATTTCTGTTACTTCTTTGGTTTCCCCAAAATCCCCATCTGCTGTTTTTCTTTATCATTTTTTTTTCTTTCAACCCTTGCTTCTTTTGTGTTGCTTTATTTTTCAATTCCTCAATTTTATGCATTGCTGAAATTGTTTTCCCTTATTCTCTCTTTACTTCTGCAGCTCTGATCACTAAAACGATACCTCTTCCTCTTCTAAAAGAGCCCAAACATCTCAATCCTGACATATATAATTAGCTGTTTTCCCCTGAAGTGATATATTCAAGAAAAAAATATGTCTTATAGCTGTAATTTCATGACAGATTCAAGGACACAGATTTAAATCAGGACTTTATTTCACTCACACTGAAAATCTCAGAAATTATTTATTTAACCATACTGAATATTATGACAAAATGATACAGAACCTGAAGACCACTCCTAAAATAGGGGGTGGGGAGCAAGGTCCACATATGGTAAAGAAAGCTTTTGACAAGAAGAATTAAAAAAAAAAAACCCCAAATATATATATATTTCATCTGAGTTAGACAACAAACCCAAATTTAATTTTCCTTGCTGTTGCCAAAATGCAAACTTTCCCATTTGCTTCTGCCTGCTAAGCAGGGCACTAAAGTTAGAGCCAGTTTTAGAGCTACAGAGCCCTATGTTAAGCGCTGCAAAGTTTTGATAAAATGCAAATTTTGCTAAATCTTATTTTTTACTCACAAGAGTTATAGCCATTTTAATTAATTTTCATTTGAAATTATCCAGGAGTTGCAAATGATTCCCAATTTTTTCTTTAACCTACCCCGTTAAAAAAAAAAAAAAAAAAAAACCCAAAAAAAAAAACAAAAAAAAAAAAAAAAAAAACCCAAAAAAAAAAACAAAAAAAAAAAAAAAAAAAACCCAAAAAAAAAAACAAAAAAAAAAAAAAAAAAAACCCAAAAAAAAAAACAAAAAAAAAAAAAAAAAAAACCAAAAAAAAAAACCTAAAAAAAAGCAAACAAACAAAAGACAACAAATAAACACCAAAAGAAACCACACAAACAGACCAAAAATATAAAAACCCACACTTTGACCCACTAGTCAAAGTGCTGGAAATATTGTAATATTGTCACACAGACCTAAGATGATCACACTTCTCCCCTTGATCCACTAACAACTCTTGCAATATCTTTGGGGCCTAAATTCAAAGCAGCAAAAATGAATGCAGTATAGATAGAAAATATGAGAAGAGACTGAACACAGCACTTTTTAATATGCTTTGGTGGTCCATGACAGACCCATGCACAGGTGAGCTGTCCAGGACCTATTGGTGTGTGACACGGACTGGCACCTGCCGAGGCAGTGCAGTCAACTGCATAATTCTCTGATCACATAAAGCTGCCAGGGTTTCAAGGCAAGGCTTCACAGCAATTTCTGCATGCACAACCCACGAGTGGAGAGGCCAGGGAGCAGACAGGACAAGATCATGCTGTTACAGTCCATCATTTTATCCAGAGATTCAATGTTGAACTCATGTCAGTTGCCACCAGTGGAAATTAATCTGGAATCAAAAATGAATCAAACTCTAAAGTTTCTTTGCAGCTGGATTTTCTTATGGAAAAAATAATCTCCATCCCAAAGTTAATTATCTGCATATCCACTTCATTATATGCCGAATGGCCTTAAGCACCATCCTCAGCTAGGGAAACTGAATCAGGACAACCTGGGTAGCATTCTAGGGAAGACCTCAGCAGGTCCTAAGGAGCTTGTTAATGTTACCAGAGAAAGGGCAGTGATCTGCTGGGTGTCTCAGAGGGAGCTGGCACAGATGGAGCACGCCCTGCCCCGCGTGCGGCTGCGGTCGGTGCTGGTCACTGGCACAGTGACAAAACCAGGCTAAATGGGGCTCTGAGCTCATCTGTTCTGACAGCAACCACAGTCTTAAGACCAAGTGTTAAAGGAACAACATCAAATCCAAATTGCAACCAAATAATGTTTTTTTTTGAAAAAGCTATCCTTCCTAAAGCAATAGAAGGAGGAAATATCAAAAACCCCAACCCTAAGCATATCAAAACTCATCCCCATCTAAACTAGCACAAGGGCCTAACATAAAACTTTTTATTTCCAGTAATTGTTACTTTGTAAATATGATTTTTAAGCTTTTATCCAAAATAAACTGTGTTTGATAGTGAGAAAATTTTAACAGCACTATGTCAGTCTACAACTTTTAAATGAATACTATGCTGCTGCAGGTTCTTGTCTTACCTAGTTTAGTTTATTAGCTGACAGCATGGTCTGCTACCCATCTCACTAAATAACTGAATAAATACCTAATACTTGTATTTTTACTGCCAAATTTTGGCAATTTGAATGGTAAAAGACTAGTGAGGGAAGCATAATGTGTTAAAAGTGAAATCTCTTTGTTTCTGTTTTGAAGAAGGATATGCAAACATGAATGGTACATCTTGCTTCTGCTACAGTAACTCAATATCCTCTGCTTGGTTAAATAACAGACACTTGGCACATACAAAATTGACATTCTTGCCAAGAACTGAAATTTGCAGCAACTCCGAGCTCTGTTGAAACCCCGCTGTTGATACTTAAGTTGTACACAGCACTCTACCAGGATCAGCTGCAACATGTTAAATGAGTATTCAGCATCAGAATGACTATTTTAATCTCCATCTCTGAAACACTTATACTAAAGCTGAAGAGTTTTGAAAAGATCTTCAGGAGAACAGAAGGTTATCTATGCATTGTACAACATTAAAAAATACCAGAAAATATAGAGAAGTGACAGAATCTGTGTGTGTTACAAAAGTTTGGCTAATAGTTGCATCATAACCAAACCAATCCAGGTGCTGGCTCCAGAAAAAGGTGAAAAGTCAGAAGTCTGTCTTACAGAGCATGTCTGAGCCATTACAAGCATTTCTTCAAAATAAAATTTTAAAACACATTTTTCTTGTACTTTTTAATTAGCCAATCTCAACATAAGTGAAATATATGAAGACTCTCTAGCCATCTAACCCTATCTCTGTCACATTCTTGCAGGAGTCCAAATAGTCGGTAGTAGTTTCTTCCTGAATGCTACAGAATCTGAGTTCTGAATTCCTATTACCTTTTGAGAAGGAGCAAAACACCCCTTGGTGTAACTGATTCAGTGCTCAGATACCTCCTTGCTGTGGTTTAGCTCAAACAGAACTGAGAAAAATGACTTGAAGATCCCTTTTTACCTATCTATTCACTGTGAAAAAATACATGTGTAGCCTCTTCCCATTCAAACACACAGTGAACTTAAAGTTTCAGCCTTCAGCAGAGTTCAGTCCCTGTGTGTATGGGACAATTCACTTATTTACACTTCTCCGGCAGACATTTTCCTGATTTGCATTCCTTTATAGCTCCAAGTTGTTCAGAGCTGCTTGTATGCACTGAGCAGGCTGCATGCACTAGTGCTATACTGCCTGCTGCCCATTTAGAGGCACAACCAGCATTGCCTCTACTTTGTGTTAGGAACTATACACATGAAGACAAAAGTAGGATTAACATACCATTTGGAGCAGCTACTAATTGGAGAGGGAAACCTACTCTAATTCTTTCTGCTGTCCTGACTGTCACCCTTTATGGTTTAGACAAGGATGCCATTAATCTTTTGTTAGGAGAAATCACATTGGTAGCCTTTGCATTGCAGATGAATGATGCTGAAGGACAATGTAGGTAGATAATGCTGCTCTTGTTTCTCAGCTAGGTAGATTAAGAGTAGTGGTGTGTTGGAGCAACTCCAGTTAAAGGAATAAATATTTCCTATGGTTTCTTTCTTTTTAAATTCATATGCCTACAATTATGTCTTATACAGAAGACTGCATAACTGCAGTAAAAGAACAGAGTTCACGTTGCAACTTTGAAGAAAGGAAATGTCAGGTTTTGCTTTCCTACGACTTCTTTGCCACCACTGTTAAAAGAATCAGGTTGGCATGCGATTCTCTAAAATATGTACCTTGTATCGTTTTAGGTACCTGAGTGCACGTAAGACATCTGCATAGGGCTGGCAGATATGATTAAAGGGAAATCTGCTCCTGGACAGGTGAAAGTTGTGGAAGAGAGGAATATGTGATGGATACTGAAACAGAATGCTACCAATGAATATTAGCCTATTGTTGAGGTGACTGAATAAGACATTAGAGTCATTAGAGACTAAGAAGTCAAGACATTGAAGTCAGATTATGGGATCCAGTACAAAACGCAGACAGCTAAAAGTTGAGTGCAACAAGCAAGATCAGTGTCCCGGACAAGAAAGACTTAGGCAATGCAGTCTCACAGGTCTAGAAGGATTGTCTAAACTGCCTGCTTTAAGGTCTTTTCTTGGTTCTGTTGGCTTTATTGACTGTAAAGAGAATTCACACACAAAGTTCACCTTGACCTGAGCCTCTCCAGCTGTCTCTGCACACAGCTCATGCCTGTGCCTCAGACAGCCACCACCCAGCCCTTGCCTTGATGAAATGCTTTCCCTCCTCACTGTGCCCTTGGTAAGGGTGTTGTTATCCCCACACGGCAGAAGGCTTTGGGAATGGGGAGGCTCCAGAGCATTCTCTCCCTGCTCCCAGCCCTGCCCTCCTGAAGGAGCTTGACGAGGTCCTGGGGGCTTCCAGCTGCCTAGGGGGACTCGGGTCACCTCTGCTTCCTCCCTGCCTCACAATTTGTCCCTGCAGTGGCACTGCTCAAAGCTGTAATTTCTGCAGCTTTCTCCATCAAAACACGCCTCTCTGGTACTTCCTTTCTCCAGGCGTAGCTGAACAGGAGGGATATAATTCATTTGCAAAATGCCCTTTATAATGCCCTACAATTTTGCTCTTAAAACTGTCAGTAAAGAAAGTAACTGTCACTGTTTAATACCCATTAAACTATAGCTCTAATTAAGAATTCTGTAATCGACTTATAAAGTTCCATAATGAGGATGTCTCACATGACTGTTATTTATGTTGCAAGAGAAGCAATTTCTATAATATATAAGTGTAAAACAAAGACTTAAAGAAATAAGTCAGTAGTTTGTATGTGTTTATTTAAGAATAAAAAAAAAATGTAAACGAGCATTGGATAGGTCTAATTAAGAGAGTTTGCTGTATTCATTTCTTTCATCTAATAATTAAGACAAATGTGTGGATTATTATTTATTACACTGAAAAAGTTCTAGGTTTATTAGATAGTGCATTTTAATTATGCACTTACTCCAGTGAAATACTGTACAATAACTAAATAGAATTACTGCAGAAAAATCTCAACTGCATTTTAAGCAGGAGGTGTAACAATCTTTCTTAATTCATCCAGTTTCCAAATATATATATGGTATTTATCCAGGACACTAAGAAAAACTTGGAGAGCTTTCACATCTTTTCTAATAAATTTCTTTGTCAGATGAACTATGAAAAATCTAGAGAGACACCTTCCCTTACTTCTAATCACTGAAGAAAACCAAGTTTTCTTCAAAAAACTTTCTTCTCCACCATTTCTTTCCCTTTTTTTCTCAGAACATTTGGGTTTAGTTTTTATTGTTGCTATTTGATGGTTTTTTGTTTTGGGGTTTTTGTTTGTTTTTTCTGAAAGGCTCTTTTCTCCATGGAATAAAACAATATCCATTTAGCTGGCTACAGAAAAAGAAAAATTTAGCTAAAGTGTCCTTAAAGCAACATCTAAAATGCAGGGAGAGAAGGAAGTGGTAAAATAGTAAAATGTTCTCTTCCATTTAGAAATTTTAAATTAACTTCTCTAAAACAAGCTTCTGCTGGATTACTGCCTAAATGTTGTGCCTTCAACACGAGGTGAAAAAAGAGGTGTTTTCTTCACCTCTAAACCCTAAGAGGACAGGCTCAGAGTCAAAAGCTGGTCACATATAGTACCCAGGGTTGAAAAATAAGGAGTTAAGGAGGGTTTAATTCTCTCCTTTTCTGCCATTGTGATGTTAATGAGCATTTTCAACTGTGAAAAGTGACTGTAAAAGGGTTATGGGGTGCCATTGTCTTTTTCTTGTGAATTTTCCTGAGACAAATTCTTCTGAAGCAAACCAAGAATTCGGACCAAACAAAGAATATCACTACTTTAGAGAAGCATGTCCAGCAATGGAATGAGTACCCTAAAGGTAAGTAAATTACGACTGCTGCCCTTACAATAGTGATTAAACCAGACCAGGAGCTGGTTAAAATCTATATATTCCACTTTAAAGACTCCACTCCTACTTTCGTTTCTGTCTGCTACAGATTATATTTTTAACTTATTCATAACCAATTTAAGTAAAAAGCTTTCACTGACAAAAAGAACCAGAAGCACTTAACTGAGACTATGATTTTGCAATTCTCACAAGTGTGTCCTCAGCTAAGATTGCCTTAAGCAGCTGGCCTCAGGGAAACTGACCTACAAGTATATATTTTAGTTGAGTTTAATGAGATTTGAATGATATTCCAAAAATAAGGAGAGCAATTTGCAGTCCTTGAGAGGAGTCAATAATGTGTTTCTGTTAGTCCAGAGGCAATAGACCTTTCGAAATGTTTACAGAAGAGAGTGCTCCAATTGTAAAATACATCCCAGTAACCTCACCTTAAGAATGCATGACATTAAACTCCCATGCAAGTTATTTCTAACAACATTTCAGAAAAGAAATAAAACTAGAAGGGATGCACATGAAAGTAAAGGGGAAAAACTGCAAGGGAAAGACACAAAAAAAAGCATGAATTGTCAATAAAGGTGTTCATTTTTTCTGAGAATCAAACTGTTATTTCCACATTTTAGATAGATCAGTACTGAATTATGACCAATTATATTATTTTGCACAAAGCAGGCAAAGGCAGGAAGAACACACCTCTACCAAACAAACTGCAGCCTTGATGTCCTATGTTCTTGATGTAACCTGGACTGGATTCCAGCTTCTCTCTTAACAAGGGAGAGGTTGAAATTTGTGTGGACCTATTAGAAATAGTTTGGGTACACAAAGAAAAATCTCAAGAGTACTTTTTTTCTGGCACAGACAGTGGGGATGTACTTTTGTACAGTACTTTTTTTCTTGCACCCTGAGCAAGTCTGTCAAAAACACCAAATTGTGTGATGGGATCAATACTCGGGGGGGAGGGATGCCATCCAGAGGGACCTGGACAGACTGGAGAAGTGGGTCTGTGCAATCCTCATGAAGTCCTGTTGGAGAGAGTCGGGAAGAGCCTGATGCTCAGAGGGTATGCTTGCTGTGAAGACAAACAGAGTGCTGGGGTTGTTCAGCCAGGAAAAGAGAAGGCTCCAGGGAGATCTAGTAGCTTTCTGGTACCTTCAGGTACCAGGGACCTACAAAGGGGACCTAGAAAGACCTGGACAGGGACTTCTTCCATTAGTATGTGATGGCAGGACAAGAAGGAATGACTTTAAACTTAAGGATGGTAGGTTTAGATTGGATATTAGGAAGAAATTGTTCACTGTGAGGGTGGTGTGGTGATGGAACAGAATTCCTAGAGAAGTTGTGCATGACTCAGCTGGAAGCATTCAACTAAAGGTTGGATGGAGCTTTAAGCAACCTGATGTAGTAGAGGATGCCCCTGTCCATGTCTGGGGAGAGGAGACCAGATGATTTTTAGTCTCTTCCAACCCGAAGTATTCTATGACATCCATATGGCCGTTTAACCCATGTACATGCAAGAAGCATTCTACCATAAAGATTTACATCTGGGTCTCATTATCTAAATAATTATTTATTTAGATAAAATAGTTATGCAAGTTAATACATATATTAAAATGCTTCTGTATTGCAACTGATGAATAAGATTATTATTCAACTTTACAGATAAGAAACATTTCTCCCTTTCTATCCCTGCTCTCAGAAAAATCCTGCAGAGATGCACACATACACAGAAACACATAGGTGATGTCAAGCACTGGTGAACTCTGGAAGTCCAAGAGTTAACTGGAATGTAGTGTTCCTTTGAGAGGATAAAAAAGAATAAAGTTCTGGAAGCGAGAGGTAATATTTCAGCCTCAGATTTTATTAGACTCTGTTTCATTCCTAAGCATTGTATGTCCCATAGAGCTGGAGAAATTACTGTCTCCAGTTCTCAAAGACTGAAATCCTTCATCTTTCTCATCTTTCAATCCCTCAGTAGGAAACAGAAAATCACTTTCAACATCTCCATAACACCTTTAATTTTTCCTTTGAATGTTCTTTTTATTGCTCACCTAAGAAAGGTGCCAAGGCCTCAGTTATTACTTATTAGTCCATACCACTTTATTACTTCTTTTAAAAATATGGTGCTTCCATTCTCAAACTATTTCCTTTACACACTACTATATACATATCAGCCCATCACTCTTTTCTTTCAGAAAAGGTTTGGAGGAGCTGAAAGTGGTGTGTGACACAGGATCACATCAGCCTAAGAGCCTATATATGCACTTAATTTAGTGTGATCAAATGGAATGCAAATGTCAAGTTCCCCTTAAAAAAAAAAAAAAAAAAAAAA
>VWZN01011083.1:311103-326304 GCA_013396955.1 Regulus satrapa
AAAAAAAAAAAAAAAAAAAAAAAAAATTGTGGTGATGGAAGAGAGAGGTCCTTTCCTTTGAATTTCATACTGTCAAAACAAAACACCACCTCAAAAAGCCAAGAAGGTGATATAACCACACCTCAGTACAGATGCCTGAACAAAATAATTATCTTCTAGAAGCCCCGCTATAACCAGGGGAAAAAAGAGCAAGGCTGGAGAAAAACGAGCAGAAGTAATTTGTGTAATGTGAAGGCCTAAAGCTGAGTTACTTCAAGGTATGGTACTTCATCAGAGGGCAGAACAAAACCCTTAAAAACAAAAGAAAGCCAACCCCTCTGCATCCCAATCAAACTGATATGTGTTCATGTACCCCATGGGACTAAGAACAGCACCAGGTTTCTCTCCTACAAAGAAAAGGGCTCTCAAGTTGGACATAGCAGTGAAATTTTTCTAGATGTGTTATGTGAAAATTAGTGACTTCTGATCTCTGCCTCATCTTTCTGCAGTCTTGAAATTACAATAACCAGCCTAATAGATTTATGAATTATGCCCTCAGAGACAAATGACAATGATTCTGTGTCTCAAGAAAATAACAGTTCTATTCCTGATTTTCCTTCTTTCCAGAGTATCTAGACTACATGAAGAGATAAAATACTGACACACAAAAAAAGAAGTAATTTGTGTAATGTAGTCTTCTTTCCCTATGAAGGTGGTTTATTCTTGTTATAGATGAATGCTCCATGTGTGTAGAATTAATTCCTTACCCAAAAATGCACCAAATTCAGCATGTCCAGGCCAAGAATAGACAATTATTAGGCAATCTGGTAACTGATTGCAAAAAAAAAAAAAATAAAGTACATAAGTATTTTATTACTAAAGCAAGCAAGACTCTTTTCAAAACCAAAGATAAACATGAAAGTGTCATACATGCAGTTACATGGATAATTGCATCCTTTCCAGACAAGTGCTGCCCCTTCTCTTTTGCCTGCCCATTCCCATTCTCAGTACCAGTATTTCATCTCCTGCTCCATGCCTCTTTTCATCTGACCTATGACAATCCTATTGTTAAATTTTAATATAAAAGTGTTAATGTCTTTGAAACAGTGATCAGTCAGCGGTCAGTCAAATATGGATACTCCTGATAACTCCAAGTGACAAGTAATCCCATTCTGTAATGGCTCTAAAATACACCAAAGATTAAGACAGAGAATCTGTACTGCTTTTTAAGTAAAAAAGAGAAAAAACGGTTTAAAACAGCAATTCCCTCATTCCTTTCTCTCAACTAGCTCAGCTATATAATGGGAATTATTATCTGGTTTACATCAGTGATTCAGCAAAGGTACTTCTCCTTTTCAAAGAATCCTTTTCCATCTCTTATTCATTCTTCCTACCTCCCACATTTGTCTCAAAACCATGAAGAGTTTTGTACTGAGTCAGACCTGACTTCAAGTTAAGACAAAATTGTCAGGAATAATGAACATTTCCCTATGACTGAATCCTGAAGTCAGGTTTGCTCAAGTGGCTACAACTGCTCTGCTTCTTCTATCTTCCCTCATTACTGAACGAAAGTCTGGCCCTAGTTCTGACTCTTCCCTTTCCTGTTGCAAAAGGAGCTTGGTATCAGTCAAGTCTCAACATCTCCTTCCCTGCTTGGAAAAAAATTATTTTCATTTTCCTCATGTGGTACAAGATTAGAGCCATCTGTTCTAGGGTATGATCTGCAGGAAAACAAGTCCATTGGGTTCAGCCCCAGATTCAAAACCGAGCATCCCTTTCGTTACAACTGCAGGTGGTAATAACTGGCAAGTTATATTTGGACACACAGTGCACTTAACACATGACTGGAGCCCTCAAGTGATTAATTGATAACAGGATTGATAAAAGCAATGTTCTCAGGCACATCACAGTACCTGCACTTCCAGTTAAAATTTTTAAAGTTCTTCCCTTGTTTCCCCTTTGTTAGTGAACAACAGTAAAATGTAGCAGAACTTGGCTCAGCAGTAATGCCTTAGTTTTCCTTCTGTAAAAAGACTGAGGTAGGTAGCACTTGGCCAAGATATTTATGATCTTCCACATGTTCAAGTTGTCCCAGACTCAGCAATCACCTCTCTGCTCTGGAACTGAGCTAACATCATGTAGGAACTGCCAGCTGGGCACGTGCCAAGGATCTTTTCAATTGCTTCAAATTTTAGCTTGTAATTTTTCCCCAATACAAATTTAACATGGCAAAGAAGTCCTTGATAGAAACTATGTGGTGATCGTGTTTCAAATTTCAATCACAGATATTTTTTTGCCACAGCAGAGTAATTTCAAAAATATACATAGAATTACAAGAATGGCTGTGATTTTTATTCAGCACTTAGGAACCTGGATGTGTTCAAAACAGCTTGTACTACCACCTTGCCTCTCCTTTCACAGTTTCATGCCATCTTAGTCCATGCCACATCCATGGTTTTAAGAACTGTCATATAACAGAGTAGATCTGTAGAATAAAGGGCTTGGCACCAAGAATGTAATGTCCACACCATCTGTGGCTTTGGTAGAGCCATTTTAGACTAGACCTAGGCCACTACCAAACTGAATGCTCACAGACTGCTGAAACACATTAGAGTTTCTTCTGAAACACACATTTTGCTCCTCCTGAAAGGAGCAAAGCTCCCATGACCCAACATCCCTCTTTAACAGGAGCCAGAGGACCGCAATGGGATAATCACAACATTCACTTTTCAAGAACAGCACTTCTGATCTACCCTAAAATGCTGAAGTATAGGAACCCTTTCATTTCTCCTAAGTTTTCACCTCAGGTGATAGGCTGACTTTCTGCACCTGCCTCAGAATAAAACTAAACCAGTTAATATTTCTGAAGAGCAGCTCTCTACCATCATGGCCATCTACATGGCAAGACCAGATTCAGATTAAAAACCAACCAAACAAAAAAAACCAATAATGAACAAAAATAAACAACAACAAAAAAAGAAATCAGAACACAGAGGCTTAAAAAACCAACCAAACAAACAAACAAAAAAGTGGAAGATTAATTCAAACTAAAAAGTAATTATAACCTTATAACTTTTGAGAAGACCAGAAGGAAGCAATTACTTCATTGCTTTTGAGGACAGAACTCCACTGACCACTCAGCCAAGACTGAATTTGGTTCATGTATGTTAATAAAGCATTTAATATTTCCAAAAATTTTTTATTGTGAGCCTGTCCTCCACAGTAGAAGACAGCAATCACATCACTTTGCACTGTAGCCTCATGGATAGAACATGACCAGCACACTCAGATCAGCTGTGGATGCTGACAAATAAAGCCCCTTCCAAAAATTCAAAGATGAAATGAAAAAAATAAGGTATTTTAATACCCACAGAAGTTGTAGATCTCAACATTTTGGTCCCCTTAAATAATACGTTTGAGGAAAAGAATTTAAATATAAACAAATAACAATTGCTGTAGCTTTAACTGAAAATAATTTACTGGAAAAAGCTGTCAACATTACAACATTCACAACCCCAGCTGCACTTACAAGGCCTTGGCTTCAAAATTTTGGCTACCATTCTACTGTTACTTGGAAAAAGTGCAAAGTGTTAAGCATGAGGCCAGGCAGTGGGGCTTGGAGAGTAGGATACTGTCTAAACGAAGTATTATAAAGCTGAAAGTGAAGCAATCCTATTTCCCATGCTTTGCATATTATTACCCTTCCTCTGCAGGTCACCACTCAATGCATCACTGCTTCCATTAAAAATATTTGCTTCCACTTCTAACATAGAAATATTCATGCTATTGCACATTTTAAAGACACCTAAACTGTACAATTCCATGCCATACGGCTGTTAAAATTTGCATGAAAATTCAGGCCCAATAAAAAAAAAAAAATTCTAATGGGATCTGGTAAGCAAAACAAGTAGTGTGCCTAACGTATCACATGGGAGATGCTGCAGGAATTAGCCTGTGTTGAGTTAGTTCATGTCCCCAAAGAGTTGTGTTTGAGCTTTTTGAAGCTGCTCACTCAGAGGGATTATCTCATTCAATCTGCTTTAATCGCAACTAAATGCTTTCAATTGGTATATACTGGGACTGAATTAGAGAATCAGAAGCTCCCAAAATCCATGTGATGGGCTTAGGGCAGTGAGATAGAAAAGAAAAAAAGAAAAAAAAAGAAACACTGTAGAGATTAAAAAATAGAACAAAACAAAACAAAAACCCACAAAAAACTAAAAAACACCACTTTTTTGTTACTCCATAACTGAAGCTTACATATTTGATCTACTGTATGGTAATGGAGCGACACCACAATAAATTTAAGAAAATTAAGTGGGACATAGGTGAAGCAGCTGATACAGCTTTGGGGGTTGGAACGCTTTATGCTTCATAAATATTCACTGTGAGCATAACAGCCATATTATCTTCCTACTTCAAGAGTCTCATCTCAACACAAAATTTTCAAGAAGGCCATTAGCAAATACAGATGCAATTGTGATTACACGTACAACAAACAAATGTTACCATTATCAAATTTACCGTATGAAAAGTTCAGTGGGAACACAAGGAAAATTGCAGTGCAGTATTTTCCTAGAAAACCTGCTGGGTAGTAACAGCAGCAGTTCTACCACGATATTAAAAAACTGAATCATCCACATGGATTTCAGAGTGAAGGCACAGATGGGCTACAGTCACATTTTCTGCCCACGTAAGTGTATGCACACCATTCCGTTGTCTATTTTCTCCCAATTGAAGGGTTCAACAATTTCACTGTTTGCTTATTGCTGTCAATAGATCCATACTGTACTCATGATTTAGAGCTATCAAATAATTTTATGCTGACATCAGTTGCCTCCCTGACAGCTCTAAAATACGAAATAACAAGCAGTTGGTGTCAGCACTCTTAAATCAAGCCCAAGGGCCCCCATGGCACCACACTATGGCAGCTTGTTACCGCTAAGCAAATGTCAGTCCAGTCAATGTGTGTAGGAGGTTGTCAACTCCCTGGTTGCATCTTCCCTAATAACTAGTCCCCTGTAAGGTGAAATTCATAAAGCCACCACCTCATCGCCTGAAACCCAAGGTGACAGAGGCTGGCAGAGATAGCACGGCCTTCCAAGCCCAAGGAACTGTTGCCAGTCTGACAAACTGAGCTCTGTGGCTCAGCTATAGAGAGGCTGTTATATTCTGCTGCAGTTTTGGCTAGAAAGTACAGAGAATAGACAGTCATTAGCATGCAGGGATCCGCTATTTTTTAATCCTCACTTTCTATATTCCAGTGTTAACAGCAGGCCACTTTTATCACTGCCATCTAGCCAGGGGCGTAGTAGGAATTTGGAAAGTATACACACACATTGGCCTCCCTATTGGTCCCCTGCCCTCACCATTCCCATAATCTCCCAAGGTAGACATACCATTACACATATCCCCATCACTAGCACAGCAGGTGCTATTAGACAGGGGATCTAGCAGCATGTTCATAAAAGGCCTGGCAAAGAACAAAAAAACCCCATTGCCCTCCATGAAATTAAAATTGTATGCTGTGGTGTGCACAGCACATGCCTGCTTCCACTTGAATAACTTTTGAAACATCTTGCAGTGCAAAATAAATCCGAAAATCTAACAAAGAATAAAGGAGCCAGATTTGAGTTCAGTCATACTACAGCAAAATTTTAGTTTTCTAGTACATGGAGGAAAGCCTGAAAACTCCAAGAATTTTAACATTTCTTTTTATTTAGCTTGAAAAAGGTTACATCTGCAGCAGAAGGCAGGATTTGCTTTATAATTAAGTATATGACAGCACTTTTTGCAAGTTCATTTTAAATACAGCCAGTAACACTTTAATTCCCTGGGCTATACAAAGGAAGAAGAGGACAAATAGAGAGCACTGTGGTTTCCAATAAATACGTATAATTTAGTATTTGCAATTAATTTACTTTCTTTTTTTGTAATTTGTTGACATGTAATATTCACCTTTAAGAATTTATGATTATTTACCATAGCACTGTACACTGATTGAAATAGTTTGTGTTTAGTTGATCACTCCCTAAAAACCACAGAAGACCATAAAATAAGGCTTTATTTCCCAACTAAGAAACGTGTACACTGAAACAGTCAGAGTACTGACCCTGAAATGACAGTAATATTCCCATTTTTCCAAGGTCCTCTCCAGGATACACTGCAGCTCGCTCTTGGAGTTAATCCGATAAATACTCCACGAGCAACAGAGGATGTGCAAGCTGCTCCCTTCAACAGTGAATTTCACAAATACACAGGCAAATCCAGTTTAGGCTTCCCTGTGTCTGAGTCCAGTGATGATGGGCAGCTAAGGAGGAGAGGGATCAAAGGGAGAATGCTTTGAAGGCAAAAGGCACAGGGGTTTGAAGAGGCAATTAATCTTTGTAAAGACACAAAGAAGGGGAGGAAGGAGCCTGTCACCTCAGCAAGACTGGAGACAATACAGTATTCCTTGTGTGACATTTTTCTTTCAAATAAAGAGAAAGAAATCTGGCCTTTAGTACTGGGCAAACAAGAGAACAACAAATGGGATTGAGTTTGAAATTATAAATGGAACAAATATTTGTGACATTGTATTGTGTTTCTGCATTATGCTGGACATCCTAGTAGTTTTTTCAACATGTATTGGAATTTACAGAAATATTAGTGGGTGCCATTCTCATGATAAATCCTGGGATTTTGTGCTCTCTACAGTGTCTTGAGAAAAAATCTCCCATGCTGTGACTGACTTAAAGAGCTGAAGTTTTACCTTACCAACCAGGAGGGAAAAAAAAAAGGACATAAATAATATAGCTTTATATCTCTTCTATTTCTTCCTTTCCCCCATCATCTCAAATAAATCTTCTTTTTCTCCTTGCTTTCTTCTCTTTATCCCAGCTGAAGATTTCTCTGAGTTTTGCTCTTCTTTAAGTAAAACACTTTAATGAATTTAATGACACTGACATGCCATTCCTGTTTGTACTGGACAAGTATGAAGGCTATATTGATCATACAAACTAGGAGAATATTTCTAATAAAAAGTAATGTAATCTTGGCCCTTTAGAGGCCAGAATTAAAATACCAGTTTTCTCCATCAGAGCATGTCTAATTAAAAATAAGTCCAAGAAAGCAGCTGAAGAATGTTTTAGCTCAACTGTAACATGCTTTTCTACAAAACTGTGTCTTTAGGCTTCAATACTCTCAATACATTACCTGCTGCAAGAAGGAAAAAGAAATCCAATTGTAAAAAAGGAAAACATAATTGCTTTCTATTTGACAAAGGGAAGCATGAGAGTTTATTCTTACAAGTAGTCTTAAGTGCTGCATAAGTAACTACTGTAATTTGTGTCTCTCCAGGGGCAAATGCATGGGAATCCAACATCACCACTGAAGTAAGAGGAAAGAAGGCAAGAGAAGGACAGAGACAGAGCGAGTAGCAGTGTCCCAGAGCAATTCTGTTCCTCTACCATCTGTCACAATCACCAGCAGTCCCTAAAGACCTGGTTTAGAAAGGCCACTACGACTAATGAGCACTGGAGAAAGGTGGAATCCTGAATCAAGCTACATATAAGCATCAAAAAGCCAAATAAACCAGGCAAAGCTCTTAATAAACCCTCAATACAGCATGACAAAGGTCTATCACTATTGGTCCCAGTGGTAGCTTGTTGGAGTTCACACTGAACCCTTAAGAGATGCACATGTACTTAAGGAGAAAGACTCTTATCCTGGGGTTTGATTAGTTCTGCCTTTCTTTTGTTTTGTTTTGTTTGGTTGGGTTTTTTTGGTGTTTTTTTATTTTTTATGAATGAAGTATGCTATAGACTGGAGCACTGAAAATAAAACCCCAAGCCACAGCATATAGCAACAGAAATAATACATTTTTATTGCCTGCAATACTAATTTATCTAGTCAGTATTAAGATTTTTTTTTTTTAATAGAAATTTCAGCATTTCTGAATATTAACTTACAGATTTATTTTTCTCCTCTGCTTGTAAGAGGAGCAATGAAAAGTATTAGACAATTGGTGTACACTTTTTCTGAGATTATATTAAGAAAAAATGAAATGCTATTTTTGGACAATTTCCAAAAGGTTATGAAAATTAGAATAATTATCAAAACAGAACATGATGCTTGAATCTTAATATAGGAGTACTTGGTTCAGATGTAAATATGGAAAGGGACTATTGCCTGAGACCTTTCTCTTTTATTTCAGGAATTACATTACTTTCTGCTATGATGAACATCTCTAACTATGGAAATCTGATCTAAAACCCACTAAATGTGACAGAAAGACTTGAAGAGACTTTGTCTCATACAGTGATGACAGTATTGTAATCCTCTCATTCCTAGGATAGAAGGAACTTCAAGTGAATGACACATTTAATCTCAAGAATTGCAGTTCAATCTTGCTTTCCTAGGGCGCTTGTCCAAAACTTTGAGATTAAATTATAGCAACACATAATTGAGAAACTTAATTTACCTTGTTCAGACTTCCTACCAGTGAGAGGCCTTCAAAAAACTTAAACAGTTCAGAGGCCACAAATCTCCAAGGAGGAAGAAACTGTCTGAAAACAAAACATCATCACAGAAGAAAAGCTCTGAATTCCAACCAGAACAAGTCTTTGGACACAAGCAGACACCTTTAGGAGTTCTTAGTACCAAATGCACATGAAAAGTTACTAAGGTATTTGTGTGGTGGATCACAGCTTCCAGTCAACAGATGATCAGCAGAAAAAACTAAAGATTCAACATAAACAGAAAGGAGAAAGAAAACCTTACATTTAAAATACTGACAGAAGGCTTGAGCCAATTTATTTTCAAAGCTGTATCTTTCTCTTTTTTTTATAGTTCCATTTGGCTGTATAATGTCAAATGAACGTATATGGCAGTCGCTCTCCTGTAAAGCCTTTGTTCCTGATCCTCCTCCTGCTCAGGTGGCTTCCATCTTACTTCCAAGTCAGCAAGTCACACACAGCAAAGCCATTCTGACTGGCATTAACATAAGCTGAGGGTCAAAAGAGAAGCGTGTTCCACGGTGTATGGGGAAACCCTCAAGAAATCTATCAGCTTCTGACAGCTGAAAAAGTGAGAAACTCCATGGAATAGTGTGCATGAGTCACAGAACCAGGGGCAGGGGAAGCCAGAAGGCTGGCTCTTTCGGAACAGCCACCACCTCTTTCCCATCCCACTCTTCCCAAGCTCTACAAAATCCCAAAAGATCCATCTGCAAAAGGTTGGCTTGGCCAGCTGAAGTTGTAACTTCATTGACGTAGTGCTTCCCACAGGAATTCTACTTGCAAAGCAGCAAAACAGTAAATTCCTCGCCTAGCAAACACTTAGTTCTATAAATACCTTACATATCATCTATATGTGTACGCATATGCATGTTACATGTATATGTATGAACATACTTATAAACATATTTAACTACAGTAAACATTATTGTTGCTGTTATTATAATATTTAGAATAGAAGATACTGAAGAAATTTTAAGGACCTGGAAATATTTTTCCTCTATAAATCAATCCCTGAAACAATATGTTGGCCTTTAAAAAATTCTGACCGATTTTTAAAATTCACCTTTTACTCTAAATTATCTAAAACAATTCCTTTGCTTAGATGAAGAGATGTATTTGGTAAATTATATCAAGTTAAAAAAATAACTCAAAACATATCTATTGTTTACATTTTAAACTGAATTTTAATGCCTGAAGAGAAAACTAAGATTTTATCTTAACATAAGGTATTGCATAGACAGACACAGAGAAGCTTCTCCCTTCTCTCTGTCCTAGTTTTCTATCCCCAAAAGCTTACTGCTTAAATGTCATAACCCTGAAGACTATTGTGAGATGAAATGCTCCATATCCTCTGACAGATTCACATGTCTGGAGAGACCCCAGCTAAACATGCAGACTTAAAATCAGAATTAAGTTCTGACATAGTTACAAAGCATACAGGAAGTGGGATACAAACTCATGCCTTCACTCCTGATAAAAATATAAATATAAATGTTGGTATATTTTCTAATATATCTTCAATACTGGGTTCCAAAATAGAATATATAAAATAAGCATGCATATCTGAATGTAGTCCAATGAAAATTCCATTAATTCACAAAAAATTCCTTGGCAACTAAATGAATGCACCCAAGGGAATAAAGTCAGTAAGAAGTCTAACCTATCCTGTGACCATTTTATGGTAAAAACTTATACAGTTTCTTTACATGAATGCTTGTTTTTGCAGGTCTGTACCTGATTCCTGGCTTTTACAGTTTACCTAGCAGGACACTAGGATAGATGTATGTTGGTTCCTCTTAGTACCCAAATAAAATTTGCCATCTCAGACTTCCATCCTAATCCAAAGTACCAAAAGCATCGCAGTAGAGGCAGCACCTATCTTAAATATACATGTGCCTGAAAATTCAAAAATATCTCTTAAACAGGCTCCTCCCTATAATTTAATGAATACCTATAATAATAACTGTAATATCTACCTTAGTAATAAATGTGTATTTAACACTAATTAAACAACAAGAATCTGAGCACTGATAATCCTTAAAAGTACAATTCCACAGAAGAGATGTGATACACGTGGCAAATAGGCTGTCCTTCCCTGACTTTGAAGAGATCACTTTGCTGTTATCTTTAGAAGCAGTTTAGCATACATAATGGTTGCTTCCTTAACCCTCCATTCTTGTCTTTTGAACTTCAGTCAGCATTTTGGCCAGTTAGCACACATAAAATTCACAGTGCCATTTAAAGAAACCTCCTATTCTTTCGCTGGACTCTGTACATAAAATTTACAGATGGTTATTTAAATGGAAAAGTACTTCCCAGTGGATTGAAATTAAGACCTCATCTTGCCCAGTAATAAGTGGTTGTGGAATTTAGGTACTATGATCATATGTTGGTCACTTCTCCAACTTAAAACTTTTGCACTGCACTAAATATGAAGAAGAAATGTTCTTTCTTTCCTGTTTGTTTGATGGGCAAAGGATGGTATGTACTACTTGTGAAAAGATATTACTGTGAGATTGATGGAGTGTCAAACCAACAATCACAAACAAACGCCTTCTTCAGGGACAGTATTTTACATTCCTTCTGTTCAAGAAAAAACAGTTTCCATACTGGCTGATATATTCACAAGTCTGTTCCAACAAAGACTTACGTCTGTGTGCAATGCTTTCTATCAAGGGAAATCATTATTTTACATACAACTGAGTTCTGGGTATTGTTCTTTTTTTTTTTTTTTCCTAGTATGAAATTAAAAACTGCAGTTCTTCCTGCTATGACTGCCCAGCAGTAATTGCTCACTCAAGGAGAGAAAATATGGTGTCTAAACAAAACATAGTGATTTATTTACAAAAGTAGCTCTTCTATTCCTGCTCAACCCAGCACCTTAATGAGCAATTGTACTTCTTTCTTTACAACTCATCTGTCAGCACCACCTCAGAGATGCCACGCACACCATGACTTCCGAATTTCTGGCTCAGAATGCTTGGATGAGCTCTCCTCTCAAGTTGGTCTGTGCTGCTACCTTTTTTTCTGGCAACCTGCTGAGACATGGGCAAGCACTTCATCATTATAAACCATGAAGTATTTCACTACTGCTTTCCTAGAGCTGGGAGGAGGATGCAGAGCAGCCTGCAGTGCTGTGCGGCCACACCATCTTGCTGCCTAACTCTTCTCTTTACCCTTGACCTACACAATAAAAAACTGCTTTATAAATTTTCAGGAGCTAAAGCTCTGTTGACATTATCCCTCAGTGCCTATAAAGGTATATTTTGAAAGTTCGGCATCCAAAAGAAGCTTGTAAACTCTAAAAAGGCACCTGTTTGATTTTTTGTCTAGAGCTGAATTTTCATCTATAAGAGTTTATGCAGTAAGACTGCCTGATCCTGCACTTATAACACACACCTGTGCCTTCAAGTGGGAAGCCATGACCATTTTCCAGACATAGTTTAGGTGGTCAGGTATTATAATTAAGCTTTCTATGAATTTTATCTTCTTTCACCTAAAGGATGCCAGAGTTTTTCATGGCTTTCCTTCACTCTGCTGTTTTTCATTCCCAGTAAGGCCTATTTAAAATGCCCTGGTTGTGTATTAAAGAATAAAAGAGCCCTCTAACAGACCCCATCACTTGGCTGTGCCAAAAGTTGGTTTTTCCTACTACTTTCTTTATCAATTCAAGCACATACTGTACTTTATAGGAGTTTTTCCTCGGGACCATTAGAAAAATGTGATATTTTGCTATCTTGCCCAACTCTTGACAAGAGAAAAATATTTCAAGGAAACTATTTCATAACAGCTTGACATTTTTCAAATGCATTCATGAATAATTCATAATTAGAACATATTTTATATTTACGGGTTTAGATAATGTTGTATTAAAATATATTTAACGTATGTATGAATGTCAATAGGTTGCATCATGTGGCTTAATTTTTTTAGCTTGAAAACACAACAATAATATCAATGCACTGACTGCAAACAGTGAATGAGGTAATTAAGAGAATTTACTGGAACTTTCCAAAAGTAAATCAGCCAAGATTGCAAGAAGATTTGAAGCCCCCTTTATGTGCTCAGCAAATTTAGGGCAGAAAAAGAGAACACATGGGGAGCTATGTAAAGCAACTGAAATCTGATGGGCCTAGCAGCTGTGAAACTCAGATTTGACTGTTATTATTTCCTTGGTTCCAGAGAGGAATGTACTACTATGCAGAAAAAGTTAACTGTTCTTGGAATCTTATACTTTGAACAGTAAAAGAAAAATAAATACTTGCATCAAACAGACCACATTGCTTCTGATTTTGAAGATTTTTCATATTTTAGTGTTTTTCACACACTCTGCCTCCTAATGCAGGTCAACCACTGCTGCATTCCTCTGAATTTATCTGTAAAGCCCTGCATGCTGGAGTCAAGCATATGGGGAGAAATGCTGAGTGCAGGTAACAACTGAATCACAGAAACTTAAGTAATCACTGTTGATCTGCTGCCAGTGTTTAACTGTGTCCCTCATCATCTGCCATGTCCCCAACAGAAATCATGCTTTCCTCTTGCCTCTTACAACCTTCCAACAAACGAAAAACTGACAAATTCCTCTTTATTGTGTCTGTTGTGGCAGTACCCAAGGGTTCCAACTGGTGCCAGGCTCCAGTATCTTGCAAACAGCTACAAGTCACTCAGATTAGTTGTCCATTTAAAACTACAAAGTATCAAGAAACAGGTTTGTTTTGGGTTTTTTTGGTTTTTTTTTTTTTTTTTTTAAAGGGTACTAAATAGATACTGTTGCATTTTCATTCATATCCAAGCACTTGAACCTGACTGCTCTACTTTACTTTCTTATCGTCACCGAAAAATTCAAGAGAATCTCTCTTCCCCCCATTCAAAACCAAACACAGAGCTGAAAAATATCAGATCTCTTCCAATTTGCTGACACTACTTAAAATGCAACAAGGTCCTTCATGCCATGTTCTTGTTTCTAATTTCATTATTCTTTTTCTTCCAGTGGAATTGCACAAATGTTCTCCCAAGAGGGCTCAGAAGTCTCTGCACTGAGCCTGCATCACCACCACTGAGGTAACCCTGCTGCTCTATCCCTTAATTTGGGAGAATGATTTGGTTTCTCACAAGTTTATTTGGGAATACGAATGAAGGATAGATTATCAAAGGTTGTTTGCTTGGTTTTTTTAATAGCGTTTTCATAAATTACTTGTTTTTTTCCTATCAATATGCAGCTTTTCATTAAATGTGGTTGTTATGTAATAAATAAAAAACCTAAGAATTCTCTTCACTTTAAATCAGCATGAACTAGTTTTATAAGTCAGGTTGGTTTTGCTCTTTTCCCAGAGAAAAATTCATAAGCGATCTCTTGGCCTTCTAAGAAGCATTTATTCTGTGCTTTCCCTTGAAACAAGACACTTAAGTGCAAAGTTGGTAAAATCTATCCACTTATAAGTTGGTAAATGCAAACAACACTAAAAGTCAATTTGTAGGAAAAGTGTTTCCCTTTATTTTTCAAACATAGTATTTCACATGGGGTCCCCTATGTTGTTAAAAACAGTTGTAATCTGTTATAATTGGATTTCCAATGCTTTAACAGGATCCTGAAAATGATGATTCCTGGGCTCCTTCCCATATTCTGCCACAAGACATAACTGGCATTTTCCTACTTTGTCTTGTTATCACAGTCTGTAGAGCTGAGATCTTATTTACAAGATGAAAAAGCTCATGTGGGGATGCTTACAATGTACTTTGAAATACTTAGAGAGAAGATATTATACAAGTGCAAAATCATTGTTATTATTCAACTGGTTATATCCTCTGCACCCAAGCAGGCAATTTTTACTTAGCAAGGAATCTTTTAAATGTTTCCATGTTTATGCCACCAGAATTAGACATCAATTGAGCAGGCTCAAATAGAGCAATGCTGTGTTTCTAACTTATGTTCATCTTTCTCGTTTACATTTTCACATCAAGTTCTAACAAGAATTAAGTACATGGATTTTCCCCCTTGGACTGACATCTTAGATAATGCAAAATATTTTGTTATTAAAAAAAACATACTTCTCTCCACAAGTCCAAAATGTTAGTTGAAAAACCTGAAACATATTTTTAATAACTTTTGTAGGAAAACATTAATGAGAAAGATCAATTGTTACTCTTCTTTAAATTAGTTGTAATCTTTCTTGCTTCTATGGACAATTTGATGATTTTTTTCTTGTTTCTTTGAAGATTCTCTCCTTTCTAAAGTAAGCACTTTGCCCACTGCAACAAAAAGATTCTCAAACTCCCAGTGAGAGATGAAGACAACAGATGTGCTGATTTTGGAACAATTCAGCCCTACTTTTCTTGCAGAGATTCAGCATTATTTCTCCAAATGTTTTAATTTAATCTTGATTCATACACATATACTACCTGTATGAATCCAGGCTATTAAATTGAATGCTTTAGGGCTAAGACAAATTTTAAAAAAATAAAAAAAAAATCTCCATTAGGTGACTATTAAAGACTAAACTCTCCTACCCCAAACTCCAGTGAATGCCATCATTCTTCATAAGCTCCAGTGCACAACTGTACTTGGAGTCAGCCAAAGATTAGAAACCAGATTTATACAAATAAACTAAAAATTCCATTCACTGTGGTTTGATTTGTACATCTGTAAAGAAAGTCTAGAGAAATTGTTATTATTTTAGAGAAACTAAAATAAGAGGCCTCAGAACAAGAAAGGAGAAAAATAAAA
>VWZN01011085.1:12181-24191 GCA_013396955.1 Regulus satrapa
GTAATAATCCTTTCATGATTTGCTTGGATGAAGCAACCTTTTTCTAGGACTTTCTGTCCTCACTTACTCCTAGCATTCATCCCCTGGGAACTCTGCACTTTAAAAAAAACCCTTTCATATAACTTCCTGAATACACTTTTCTCCAGAGATCTCACCTTAAGCATTTTTAATAGATAAATAGAAAAACAACTTTTCTATACACCCTTGAATTTTTCCCTATACCCCATTTACCTCCTTTTGAAGCTAGATCTAGGGATAGATAGTGCCTTTGAATTTCTAAATCCAATATTCTGCAAATTAACCTGTCATTTATGATCCCTTTGAATACTTCTGGGAAAATGGTCTTCTGTCTCTCCACAGAATCCCAAAGAACGTAAACCACATTTATACTGCCTCTAAATACAAACTGGAGACACAAGCCAGACTCCGTTGAAATTTCAGGTCTTTATAATTTTTCCAGAATAGTCCAGGTCTTTATAAGTTTTCCAGAATTGAACATTAAAGAAAAAAAAAAAAAGAAGACCAAAAAAAAAAAAAGCTTCATTTGATGTTGATAAAATAGCGATCCATTATCATGAATGTATTTCATCTTCTTTGTTGGCTTGTTGGCAGTGAAAGGAAAAGATAGAATAATTCCTGGTTAAAAGCTTTTTCTTTCTGGAATGGGGATACAGGCTACTACTAAGAGTTAAAATAGCCCTTTATTTTGCCCAAAGGCTGCCTCTATTCTTCTTGTATTGTGTTAGTCCCCAGAGCAGATGAAATACTTTAATATAGGTTGAAAACCTCTGTGCATACCAAGCTGCAGATGATCCTCTGTGTCCCAGACAGGTGCTGCACAGACTCACACCATGACGTCTCAGTGTCCATGCCCAAACCTATGGCAATTGTGTGGAATTGGATAAAGAAAAATCAGAAAACCGACCTCAACCTGAGCAGTCATTCAATTATCTACTCAAACAGCACACAGCTCTTTTCACAGTATATTTTTCATGCTGAGTCCTGAAAAATGCAATAGGGTTTTTTTTTGTTTTTTGTTTTTTTGGTTTTTTTTAAGCATTTGTTCGTTATCCTTGCAATGGACCAATACAACAAAGGTGTGTGGGAGGGAAGGCTTCTAAAAAACAAGGTACCCTTCACCTAATAAGTAGCCACCATCAGGCAAAAGGATGTTTAAACTGCTAAAATTGCATGAAGGTTCAAAAGGTGACCAAACCCCAAAACCCAAATCACCAAAAATAAAAACAAATCATGCACATAAAACACAAATGACCACCAGCAACAAGAACAATACAATGGGGAGTGTGGGGAGACAGAATTCTTAGATCACTAAAATGTGGATAGGATTCAGGCAGTCTCAGCCATAAATCACCACAGACTAGCAAAGTACACTGGAGAAATGTCACTACATTTTTCTTCTTTCTTCCAAAATATGCTAATACTTTGTCAGTTTCATAAATAAAATAAGAAGCTAGACCTCTTCTCTAACTTACTACAGCATGAGAGAACTAAGAAAAGAGAGATACAGGTCAAAAATCGCAGTCTGGATTGCAAACTGAGATTATTGTTTAATGAATGAAATCAGTGACAATGTAATGAATGTTATTAGGGATGTGTAGTCACACTTGCTCTCACTGGTGTGTGCTGCAAGTCTTAACCTCATCTATTTTAAGGTGGGTTCCTGGTTTTCAAGTGGAGCTTTGGTGTAAAGACTACCATTCAAGACTACCATTGAAGCCACAATTTACACCAGAGGGTTTTTTCTTCCCCTTACCATTTTAAAGAGGAAAAACACTTTAAAGTACCTTCCATACCACAAGAAAGAAAAGGAAAACATAATTTTATTTGAAGGTAGACGAACTTGGCATTAAATATATCAGATGAATTTCTAAAACAATCCAGAATCTATTGTAATTTTATTTTCCAAACTTAAATATATATTCATGGGCATGTTTGTCTTGTTATTTATAAAACAGCTTGGATCAGATTAATGACATAAGACAAAATTTGGAAAGACAATCCAGACAGAATATAGCATTTTCCTCAGAGTGCTACATGCTCTGAAAGACACTGCCTGTCTGAGGTTACAATGTAAGATGCACCCAAAAGCATGTGTTCTCTCACCATCTTCATAAACTCTTCAAACCAAGTGGGGTAGCGTTCTTTATCTCGTTCATAATTCATCCCTCTTAACTCTAGGGGACATCTTCTATTAATAGGCCATTGAGTCTCACTTCATATCTGATAAAATGATATCATCCCGTGGTGAGATGCTCCACCCAAGCACTTTTGCCTGGATATAATCTGATATTTGGAACACCACAGTCAGCCTTTTCCACTGGATTCCCAGAGGAAGACCAGACCCTTCTACACCACCACTAGATTGTCAGAGAAAGACCACACCCTACTACAGAATCACTACTTCAACAGACTCACATCTGTCACCCCAGGAGGATTGCAGCCACCATTTAATCAGACTGCTACCAACACCCTGATTGACAGAGTGTCAAGTTGTATTCTGACCCTCTCTGTGTTTTTTGTACTATTCCATGCATTTTAATTTTCCTATTAAATTGTAGCTCTGACTTGGAGTCTCTCACTGGTTTGCTTTCAAACTAGCACACTGCCTAATACATTTTTCTCATGAAAATACAGTTTTTTAACTGAAGCAACTTGCTGCAAGCAGAAACATGTATTTTGAACTTTTGAAAATGTTAACTAACTACCTTGCTACTTACACTGCACAGTAATGCTCACAGGAATCAAGAGGATTCTATTCTTATCAGGTGTGAGTGCAGCCATCTTCCCTACAGTGTTGCCTTGTTCTACCTGCATGTTCCATTCTTGCAGTGCAACAGCATTTATAGTTTCCTTAGTTACATAGGATGAAATAGGAATCTGAAAATATTAGTTTAGACTATCCTTGCAATTTGGTATAACTGTTAACTCTGCACATAATTCTTTCCTGGGAAGAGTATTCCCAGAAGCACTATTTTAAAATAGTTCCAGTAGTTTATGTCATTACCATGGCTCCCTAAAGCTGCTCGTTAGTTGTACCAAAAGGTTTCTAATGGCCAGAGCCAATCAAATTCTCTGAAGAAACTTATTCATAAATCCATAGCACTAGGTAAAAATCCAGCAATATATCCTTTTTTTGCTTTCAATAAGGAAAGGTTAACAGGAGATTTTGTATGGTCAGAACTTAATTTTCCAACTTCTTAATAGCTTAAAGAGCTGCTATTTTTTTTTTTTTTTTAAAGTGATATTTTTAAAGGGAAGTTATCGCAAGAAGTATCCTTCCTCTGCCTATCTTCCCAGCTCTATCTTCTGTTAATCATATCTTACATATTTAAAACAGTCATATAAAGATCATAACAAATGAAATCTCTTCCCTAAACTGAGGTGTATTGTTTGCCTTTTTTTTAAAAACCAGACCACTTTCTTTCATAATCTTGACAGGAATTTTTATGTTAGAGAAACTTAAGTCATGCACAAAAGGCTTAGTATGTGGAAAGATAGTGGTGAGGGAGCAAAAGAGATACAGGTGGCTGAGATGCAAAGATACAATGGAACAAGGGTAATAATAATTTAAAAAAAAAAAAAATCCAGCAAACAGAAAATATATCCAGTAAAAAGAAATGCAAATATATAATCAAATGGGGAAAAAAAGGAAAAAAGTGGAGTAAACCCTCTTCAAATATGGGGGTTTTTTTTGGGGGGGGACCCAATCTTCATTGTGTGCCTATTTATTTACTTATATCACAAANAACCCTCTTCAAATATGGGTTTTTTTTTGGGGGGGGGGACCCAATCTTCATTGTGTGCCTATTTATTTACTTGTATCACAAAATATCGGACTGGATTATTTCATTGATCAATCATCAATGTACATAATTTTGTATTCCCATATTCAGTAGGACCAAAAGGATGAAATACTTAAATAATTTGTATTAAACTTTATTTTAGATTTTTAGCAAACTAGACTCATCGTAACCTCCAGTCCATTAAAGGAAAATCAGGGAAGTATCAAAAGGTGCTCTTTTGTGGTTGTTGGTTTGGTTTGGTTTGTTTTTTGTTTTTTTGGGTTTTTTTGTTTGTTTTTTTTTTTTTTCCTGCTTAGTCTTTTTTGTTGTTGTTGCTTTTATTTGCTTGTTAGTGGGTTTTGAACATTAGGAACAGAAAAACTGTGGGAAGATTTGTTTATGCAGAGGTGCTCTGAGTGCTACTGGACAAGGAATAACTAGACTAGAAAACTACTAGTGGAAAAATAAACTAGGTGGAAGGTAACACCTCTGTTTACAGCAATATTTTTCAATTGTTTGAGGTGAGTCCACACCTTGAGTGCTGTGTCCAGTTCTGGGCCCCTCAGTTTTGGAAGGACCTTGAGATGCTTGAGTGCATCCAGACAAGGGCTACAAGGCTGGTGAGAGGCTTGGAACACAAAGCCCTGTGAGGAACAGCTGAGGGAGCTGGGGTTGTTTAGCCTGGAGAAAAGGAGATGAACCTCAGGGGTGACCTTATCACCCCCCACAACTTCCTGAAAGGTGTCATGGCAGGCCGCTGGGGCCAGTGGAGAGTGCTGTGACCTTCTGAAGTAGCACTCAGTGGCACAGGCACCTTCACCAGAGAATGATCCCAGCTCTGGTGGTGCAGCTGGCCCAGCAAAGGTCCAGGCAACCTGGAAAGCAGGACAGGAGACTCCGTGTGGCATTTTGCAAAAAGGTCTTGATTCTCAGGCTGAAAAGGGCGCAGGGACGGAGAAACTCACCCCGGGAAAAGCTGAGGGGGGCAGGGTTTATATAGGGAAGGCAGGGGGTGGAGCAAGAGGGGAAAGCCAATGNAGATGCTTGAGTGCATCCAGACAAGGGCTACAAGGCTGGTGAGAGGCTTGGAACACAAAGCCCTGTGAGGAACAGCTGAGGGAGCTGGGGTTGTTTAGCCTGGAGAAAAGGAGATGAACCTCAGGGGTGACCTTATCACCCCCCACAACTTCCTGAAAGGTGTCATGGCAGGCCGCTGGGGCCAGTGGAGAGTGCTGTGACCTTCTGAAGTAGCACTCAGTGGCACAGGCACCTTCACCAGAGAATGATCCCAGCTCTGGTGGTGCAGCTGGCCCAGCAAAGGTCCAGGCAACCTGGAAAGCAGGACAGGAGACTCCGTGTGGCATTTTGCAAAAAGGTCTTGATTCTCAGGCTGAAAAGGGCGCAGGGACGGAGAAACTCACCCCGGGAAAAGCTGAGGGGGGCAGGGTTTATATAGGGAAGGCAGGGGGTGGAGCAAGAGGGGAAAGCCAATGNAAGGCAGGGGGTGGAGCAAGAGGGGAAAGCCAATGGATTTACATTGTTGTGAAAAGAAGGAAGGGGGGGGGGGCGAATACAGACAGTTTTGGCACCCTAATCGTGGAAACACTTACTCAGGAGGAATTCTTCCATGGGAGGTTTGCAGGCTCTCCCTCCTGCAGCCTACTGGCCTCCACAGAGAGGTGGCTGTAGTCAGGTGGGGGTTGTTCTCTTTCACCAGGCAGCAAGTGACAGAATGAGAGGACGCAGTCTCAAGCGGTGTCAGAGGCAATACAGGTTGAATATTAGGAAAAAAAAAATATGGACAGAGTGATAAAATACTGGAATTCTACGCCTGAGGAGGTGATAGAGTCACCATCCCTGGATGTGTTTAAAAAAGGAGTGGATGTGACACTCAGTGCCATGGTTTAGTTGACTTGTTAGGATATGGGTTCGACTCAATGATCTTAAAGGTCTCTTCCAGCCTNCACAGGCACCTTCACCAGAGAATGATCCCAGCTCTGGTGGTGCAGCTGGCCCAGCAAAGGTCCAGGCAACCTGGAAAGCAGGACAGGAGACTCCGTGTGGCANCCTAGTGTGTGGTTTTGTGTGAAATCCTTGGATTGTTTCATCATATCAGTATTGTGCTGAAAGCAGTTGATGGGTTCTTCATGAGGACAGTAGTTGTTCAAGCTAGCATTGAAGTAGAAGCTTCCACGGAAACACAGTTTTAAGACCCTAGTTCCTTCCTATTTGTACCCCAGTATGATTTTATGTGGTCAACACATAAAATCTGTACAATCAATAACAGGGTCCCTACAGAAAATGTATGAAATTAGTGAAGACAAATGCAAGATTGTCTTAAGTCTTGTTGGGTTTTTTTATGTCTTTTGCATCATATTGCATTTACCCTATTCTTATTCCTGTCACATTTCATTGCACTACATTTTAATATATTCACTTTGGATTGTAAAAGGTCTATCCGCAAAAAGTTCTTTGTTTTGTCTCTTGAGATACCTCTGTCTTTAAAAGAAAAATAAAATCCTTTCTAGAATTTGCAAATAAATGAATAGATATTTTTTATTTACTTAAAGATTTTCTCAATAAAAATAATGACTTGGAAACTTAAATTGCATAGAAAAGCCTGAATCACTATAGAGCACAAAGATTTTGTATAACATTTATTACAAGAGGCAAACAACAAAATAGATTACAGATGCCATAAAATCAAAAGTACACAAAGTACAATTTATTCCTCAATGATTACAGCAGATGCTTCTCAACAATGCAAACAATAGTTCACAGATCAGGGATCATTAGGAAGCATTCAGCCAGTTTAAGTCCCTAAACACAATGCCACTATGATTCTCTGCACTCTTAGCGTACAACTAGCTGATTCTTCACAAGGATGTGGGTGTTCTCTTGGCTGTGTTTGACAGCCTTATGAGGATTTTTCAGACAACCTAGAACACCTTAAGTAGCTCTGGATATCTGTGTTTGGGTAAGACAATTGCTGCCCTCTGTCATGAAACATATCACATATATGCTTTTACATCAGATGATAGCACCTAATCCCATTGACTGAGTTCACATTCTTCAGAAAAAGCAATGTAAACAGCAGCTGTGTTTATAACAAATGCACCCTTTATCACACAGCCTTGGATATGTTATATATTCTCAGAAATCTCCTACATTTTAGCTCAGGGATTATGTTCCTGACAAAGCTCTCCTCAGAAAGCTCTACAGCCCCAGCTACAGAAGAAATGGTCAAGAGTAGGGTACTACCAGATGGTTTCTTACAAAACTACCAGTTTCTTCTCTGTCTGCATCCTCCCTTCCTGCCCTCACAGACATCTGTCCCAGTAGTCACCGAAAGGTTTAAGGGAAATAATCTTTAACTAGTGGGAACAAGAAAATGTTGAGTGTGGAATAGGGAAAGAGTCAGAAAGTATCTAAAGAGACAAATTGGAAAACATATCTAAAACAGAAAGCCTTAATGGGCAGTTATAATATCTGATGGGTAATTAGCAAGTGAAAATCGGAGACCAGGAGTATGATCTAGTGCTGAGAAGAGGCTGGAAATTGACAGTGAAATTAAACTACTTGAGAGTCCAGTCAGAAAAGTATAATGCAAGGTATAGTGGGGAGATTTTCAGAACAGCTGTGCTAATGCTTGGCAGGGTGACATGGTCACCCTCCTTACCTAATGCATATAGTAGTGTATAAATACTTATTCTCTGTTTTAAATTGTTTTCATCCTGCTGCCAGAATCTCTTTCATGGAATAAAAGTTGGAAAAAGTGACCCCAGTGTAGGACAGTCATTCTCTCTCTGTTTGCATCATCACTATTACTTTCTTTTTACAGGTTTCCCTGTGTGCCAGAATCCTTTTGGAGACATTCTGGTTTGCAGAAGACATTACATACATCTTTCCTCAACCCCAGGCAGTATTTGTCATTGTGTTTCCTCTGATGTCCTGCTAGAGTACCTGGATCTACTGAGACTTTCCTGTTCTCTATTGTGCTAAGTCAGTGCTGGCTGCGTTTCTCACTATCTCTTTGTGAATATCCTACTCCCATTCTAGCTTCTCTGCATAAATATTTGTCATTTTTTCTCAGATGCAGTATCTTGTTCCTTCATATGCTTATACCCTCCTCTCTACACAGCTACTGGGATAACTGCACTGGCTATGTTTTATTAGTAGTACTGTTGCTGTTATTACAACATTACATCATTGCTTTTTCTAGTAAATTGTGCTTACATCAACCTCCCATCTTTGTCTTTTGTGCCTCTAATTCTCCTATCCGGCCACCTGTGGAAGGGGTGATGGTGGGAAAGAAAAGACATGGGGGAGGGACTGAGCAGCTGCATTGCTTTGGAGAGCCTAGGGAAAACTCAACTAAAGAATACCATTCCTAAACCATGACAACAACACAAGGAAGCAATCTTTATAATAGAACAGAAGTTGGCACACATTGTAAAACACAAAGAAAAAGTTAAATATTTTCCATTCCTCTTGTTAAGGATTGGATGAATCCACAGATTCATCCAGAATCAACAGAATTAATCAGATCTCTGTTGTGGAAACTAACCTGGAGTACTTTGTTTCCTCACCTATGTATTTTCATATACATGTTAATATTTATGCTAGTGATCCAATTCAGCATATTACAAAAAGCTTGTGTAAACTTCTCTGCATCATTAAGCTTTTTATATCAATGGATGGATAAGAGCTAACAGCATCAAAAATGAATATTCACTTCCATAAAGAATGCTATCATCTTATTAATATTTTTTCATCAGATATAATTATATTTTGAAATGGCTGTTCATTCAATATGACATTTTCTGTATGTTTCATGGTTTCACATTCATTGTAAAGTATGTGTGCATAAGAAGAATTTATTTTTCTTCTGTTCATTTGCTTCTACTGTCTCATAATCAGAGCAATAAAATACTATCTTAGTTAGTAGACAAAATACATTTTTAAATCCCCCATACAGCTTCCCTTTCTTCTTAGTGTAACATGCTGAAACACAGATGAAGATACTCTTGTTGGACACAGAAAAAGTATGGGAATGTTCACAATCATTTTGGGGTGCAGCCTTTGGTGTTCTGTATGTCTACATCAGTGCAGGGCCCAACCCATCCAGGTGATTAATTTCCATAGCAGACAACACTGTGGTGTATGCAGAATTCTCCTGCTTGTGGGGACCTTTCTCAGTCAGATGTGCTTCCTTTGTCTTCCTGAGCAAAGACTTTCATCCATTTCATAATATTCATCATAGCCTAAAAGAATTCCTTCAAAGAAAAGGAAGATGCTATGGTGGTACAGAATCAGGTACCAGTACACTGACATGTGTGTAAGTTGAAAATGTTTGTTAGCTCACAGCTGCTGGAACTGATGGAATCATGGCAAACTGATACTTCAAACATAAAAAGGTGAACAAGAAAATATCTCGGGTTGCTCATCAAATGCTTTGTAATACTGTAATCTAAAAATCTGAACCAAACTTTTCACTGAGAGTCATTGCATCATTACTATGATATCAGAACTGGCCTGCATGCAAACCACTCTGTCATTTGGTGTCAAGGACAATCTGAAGAGGCCTTCCTTCAAGACTGCTATATGGCTTTTGAATTATTTTCTGTATACAAGTCAAATCCTTGCTATGGGACAGGAGCCAGCTCTGTGAATGAATGAATGTCTCTGGTATCAGCTTCCCAAACCTGAGAGCTGGAGCAGAAAGGTGAGGGTAGAAACATGGACTATGGTGTGGGGACATAGAAGGGATATTATTCTATGCTGAGAGAAGCATCAGAAGTAATTTTGGGAACCATTCTAGATTGAGTAGTCTTATCTTAAGTAGGAGCAAGGATAGCCTCCAATTTTAATTTTCTTCTAACACTGAAATTCTAGTAGTGGAGTGGTTAGTGCTTGAAATCCTCCTATTTCCAACACTTTAAAAGATTAATTTCTGACAGTATTTACATAACCTAGCAGAGGACTGAAGATTTACCCCATAGCTGCATTTTAAATAAGAGTTGTGTAGTTCCTTGCCTTCCTACTTCAACAGTAGTTGAAGTAACTAACCACTAAATCTGGAGCTGCTGTTATGTTTCAGCATAAGGACAGACTCTTTTATCCATCCATTCTAGAGCTAGTGTTTGAGAGTCTCACTATGTACAGCAACTGTACAACTCTACTTTCCAGTTAGTCCTTTACTCCAGCATTTCCACAAAAAATATAGATATCCATAGATGTACGTGAAGTTGAATATTCCTTAGAAATAATAACCAAAGACATCCTGAAAACTCTTTTCTATGTATTTATTATATGTTATTCACTGTTATTATGCTTTTTTTTGTAATAAAGCCCTCATTGGCATTAGTTGCTGACTTGATAATTACATAGATACAATTCCAGAGATTCCAATCACAGCATTTTCCTCTTATGTGATTTATGATCATTGATCATTTCAGTTTGCAAAGACTGTTCATCTCAAAAGTGATCAGGAGAGAAAATTCCAGTCATTTTAATCAAAGAAATTGTCAAAAAGAGAAAGAAAATTAGTATCCATTTTTCTTGTCTGATCACGAGCCACAGGCATCAGATTTCAGGTTATCCGATTGCATTATTATCATCTTCATGCATCAGATTGCTTGGGCTCCCTTATGAGTAACAAGAACTCAGTGATGATTCTGTAATTTAATTTGTTTTTCATTCAGGTAGTAGCTCATAGTTGCTTTGAGTAAATAGTATTGTCCATTGGATTTCAGCCCATAAAAAATGCAATAAGCCACATGCTGTTTGTGGAGAAAAAATAAAGATTGTCTACTACAAGGTTCAATAAACATCTTTATTACCAGACAGATTTAATTTATTTCTAAATTATTTTTTAATATTTGCATAAAATTTTTTCATGTTTGAAGTTAGCAATGTATACAAAGAGATGAATAAAAATTTGTGATACTTGCGTTTTGGGGGATTTTTTGGGTTTTATTTCTTTGTTTTTCTTGGGGGAGTTTTACCAACCTGCTCATACTGATTTATAGCCTGTCAAAAGACAATGAACTGTAACATAAGAAATCTTGTTGTAACATAAATCTGCATGTTTTTTAAAATGTGATAATTATAATGAATATTAGGCTAATTAGCTTTCTTGTTCTATGTTTACTAGCAACATTTTTCTTCTGCGACTGTCATTATCAGTAAAGGCATAGCCATTTCATCTGTTGAGCATCTTTCCACTTCAGTAAAAATACAAAGCATAATAAATTACACAAGACTAAAAAATTTTGTGCTATGATTTATAGAAAATAATTTAAAAAGTAAATATAAATATGAAATAATTGTTGATAATTAAAAACAATCATTATTTAATTAAATAAGGGACTGGACTGTCACATTAATCTTCAGATATTAATCCTCTTCAGTTGACACCTGAGCCCAGAAATTTGGTCTAGAAATCTCACCAAATTCATATTTGTCTTCAGACAAGGATTAGAGAAGAGTGGGAGAGACCAGAAAGGTTGCTGCTTAAGTAGATATAAGAAGGCCACTTAGTGGCATAAAGGTCTATATGTAAGTAATTAAGGTAAGTGGTAACCCCTTCTGTTCATCACAAGTGAGCAACTATTAGCAGACCGAACTAATATTTTCTTTAACGCTATGTTTTTTCTTAGTGAATAAAAAGTTTTAGAATAACTAGGAAAGCATTTAAACCCTTCCTTTCCATCCTGAAATTAAGATTATAGGATGAGATATTCCTTCAGTTTTAGCCAAAATGAAAGTAGTCAGTGAATGACAGGCAGAACCAGGAGCTGCCTGCTGTAGACTGTGCAAAGCCATCGCATTGAGGTCCCAGCCTCACATAGCTCTTCAGGGTTTTACTGCTGGTAGGTGACCATGGTGGAGGTTGAATGAGACCACAAGGCTTCTTTTCATAGAAAGGGTCACAATGAACATTGCCCTGGTCCACTTAGAACACTAAAAGAGTGCTGCGTTGGTATGTGTCAGTTCTCACTTTTAATTGGCTTTACAAGCATTCAAATTGCCACTATTGGATAGATTAATTAACCTATTTCTTTTGTGAAACAAACTTTTCTACTGCTGTTCAGGTGAATTGCAGATTGCTGTATCTCTACACTTTATTCGAGTGCTTACTTTTCAACTATAACAGTTAATGATGCTCTGGTTTTGGGCGCATTTTGTTTGGTTGGTTTTTGTTT
>VWZN01011085.1:24219-34546 GCA_013396955.1 Regulus satrapa
ATATGTTGTTTGTTTTTTGGGTCCTTTTTTTTTTTGGTGTTTTTTTTTTTTTTTTTTTTTTTTTTTTTTTTTTTTTAATTTTTCTTGAGGAGTTGTAAAATGAGAATTGCAAGAATCTTGTGAAGCACAAGTTGGTAACAAACACCAACTGTTTCTGAGCCCTGCTCCTGTTCCAGAACCGTTCTGCTTTATTTTGATAGCCGAATTCTTGTTTTACTATTTTGATGGGTTTTGCATATGCATGTAATATATTCTGCTTGCTTCTTTGAAAAAAAAAAGTGCAAAAAATAAAGGAAGGATAAACATTTCTGTTATAGTTTGCTAATGTATCTTTCACTATTAGGTGTAAAATTCCATGTAATAGACATATTAAACATTTAATTTCACATATAATACAGTTATTCATATCTTATCCTCACCTGCATTCAAGAATAAATAAATATTTGCACTTGCACTTTGCAGTTATTTGCATATCTATCTACTATCTATCTATCTATCTATCTATCTATCTATCTATCTATCTATCATCTATCTATCTATCTATCTATCTATCTATCTATCTATCCATCTACCTATCATCTATCTCAACACTATGGGTATATCAATTATGTCTGCACGCTCTTTGCCGTTTTATGCTTTCTAGATATTTATTCTCAGATCTAAGACCATTTAATTAGCCAGGTTTATGTTTAACATATGTCTAATTTATCTGAGCATGTACAAAAATTTATTTTGGTCACTCTTTCTTTCCTTAGAAAATCATGCTGGGCAAAAATTTGCCACAGAAAATGTTTATACTGAAAATCCTTTTAAAGTTATGGAAATGGCACTGTACCACTTTCGTACTTTAACCCTGATTGAAAGGTCAGTTCCATGATCTACTTGCTCACTTTCCCCACAGTAGGGTACAGGAGAGAAAGACAAGAGTAAAACAGGGAAAACTCACATGTTGAAATAAAAGCTGTTTAATAGGGAAAGAAAAAGCTGTACATGCACACAATGCAAACAAAGGGATTAATTCATCACTTCTCATAGGCAAGCAGGTGCTCAGCCATACCCAGGTAAGGAGGGCCCCGTCACTCATTAAGATGACTTGGGAAGACAAATGCCATCACTCTGAACATCCCCCCCTTACTTCTTCAAGCTTCGTATGCTGAGCATGATGCCCTATAGTCTGCAATGTGCTATGGTCTAGTTGAAAACGTGGTGTTAGGTCATAGGTTGGACTCGACGATCTCAAAGATGTTTTCTAACCTCGTTGATTCTGTGATTGTCTGAATATCTCTTGGGGAATTTGGGGTCAGCTGCCCTGGCAGTGTTCCTTCCCTCAGTCTTGTGTGTTCTTGGCTCAGTCACTGGTAGGTGGTGCGAGGAGCAGAAAAGGCCTTGATTCTGTGTAAGCCCTGCTCAGCAATACCTGAAACATCCTTGTGCTATCCTTACTGTTTCCAGCACCAATCCAAAACACAGCCCCACATGAGCCACTACAAAAAAAAAAAAAAAAAATTCTNACATGGGCCACTAAAAAAAAAAAAAAAAAAAATTCTATCTCAGCTGGACCAAATAGTCACAAAATCCTTACCTAAATGTACCGCATTCAGACATGTGAGACATGTGTTTTGATTTAAAAGAAAATCAAAGTTTGATCATGTTTAATAGGCAGGACATATTTTTGCAATTTATGAATTCAAAAACTTAATTTCAAGGTTTCTAATTTTGAGGATTCTATTTTTGTTAGCATATTTCACTTTACATGAAAAAATAATGGACTCTGTAGAATGCTTATTGTTTATAAATAAACACCACCTGTCATCAGTGACAATCATGTTGCAAGTTGGATCATGAAAATGCTGACCAAAAAAAAGCCCAACTATAATTATCAAAAATAACAATAGGATGTAAGTGCTAGGGTTGGGTAAGTTTGGTTTAATTTTATTTTAGAGGGTTTTGTGCTTCTGGTTTTGATTTTCCCCACCAAAATCTACCTTTCAAATTTTTCAGTGGGAAAAATAAATAATAAGGAAGATTAAAAAATAAATATGTATGTGTCTTTTTGCCTTTCAAGATCAATTCTGATGATCACATCCAGTAAGGCATATTCCATTGTCAGAGTAATTATTTTCTTATTCTTTGTTCATATACAATCATTTTTTTTTTTTTTTTTAATTTTTTTTTTTTTTGTTTCTTTCTTTATTAAGTTTTCTTTTTTAAATAGGAGTCAAAAGTAATTACACTGTGATTGAGGACTGGTTGGTTTCATAACTTATGAACTTAATGATGATCCATATGAGGAATTATGGAATAACATTTATTAATTGCTTGTAATTTGCTGTTCACTCATTCAAACAAACACTGCAGTGCATGACAGTGTCTCCTGTCTATTTCAAAATGGGATTTGATTGTTGTAGTGGTTGGACTTCAGCTGGATGCCAGTTTCCCACCATCCCAGCTCTATCAAACACAATCACCACCATCTGTTTCAAGGAGATTTCACTTGCATGGTTCTCTCAATTGCAGCAGGTTTAGCATTCATGGATAACTTGTGTGATGGTCTCCATGGTCAGGCCCACCTCTTGATCACAAGCATGTGGCATGAGGTAAAGTAGCAGGAATGACATGAACCCACAAAAAATGAGTTTTGTAAGGAGCAAAGAAAGGGTGATGATGACCCCAGCTGGGCCAGTGTCAGTGCCCAAATCTTGAGTGTGCTGTTTTTCCTGTCCTAACCACCCATCCTGATGGAATGCAAGGCATAGCCTGTTTTTAAATATCAGGTGATGTGGAGGAAGCCCATGAAATGGGAAAATAATATCTAGCTGTATAAGGATGGATGATAGTAGTTAATGAAAATATATAAATCTGTACGTTGGGTAGAGAATAAACCACTTTTTTTTTTTTTTTTTTTTTTTTTTTTCTCTTTGCTTGTCCTAATGCAAATTTTGTTTTCTCTTTCATAAACACTTTTATCTCAACCTATAAACTGTTTTCCATCTTTCTCCTGTCCAGCTGAGAAGGAAAATGATAGAGTAGCTTGGTGGACAGCTGGCCTCGAGTCAAGGTCAAACTACCACAACTGTATGAAAAAGACTATCTTGACAGAATTTCCATTTGTTGTAAAGGCACAGAAATTAATTTTTGGGGGGTTTTAAAATGAATATGCCAATTATGTTTGACGATTTTTAATATAATAATAATACTTATCCTATGGAAAACCAATTACAATATATATTAAATCAAGGAGTTTATTTCTTTCTATGAAGAACACAAAGTAGGATTCTGTACTGAAAAGTTTATATTTCTTTTGAAATAGCATGTGGCAATTTCTTGTGCATGTCTGCTGTTGCAAATGAGGAAGAAATATTGAATCAACGTATAAATAATTAGAAAAACATACAAATCCCACCGGTTACAACAAATATCAAGTATTCCTCACAAAATAAAATTCACATATTTCAGGTTGCATCTAAATTGCATTTTAATGCTTGAGATAGAAAACCTTAATAATAAGATTATTTAATTTAAGATTATAAACCTTAAACCAAGGTTTTACTATGGGGATACATGCATAGTCTGTCCTGCTTTAACAGGGTCAATATTTAAAGCCATAATAATTTAAAAACGAAGTAAAAATTAGCATTGCTCATAAAAGGGACAAAATTCCAGTCCATACTGTTACATTTGAACAGCAGTATCCTTCTTGGGTCAATGAAGAGGGTATACTGGGGAATTATCCAGTCTTTACTTTCATTTTGTGAGCTCTAAGAGGGGCTACTTTATGTGGCTTATGGTATGTGATGAAAAGTCACAGTCTGCCCTGTATTGGAAATACTTTTGTACCCAAATCCTCAGTAAGATTAAAATTTGAAATTAATATTGTAGGGAAGTCTTGGAATCAGGCTGCCAGACCTGTTCCACAACAAGTACTTTAGTTCTTGAATCTTTATTACTGGCCCCTAAATACTTCCAATACATTTTTTCTGTCTTCTTTTCTAGAACATACATTAGGTTTTTCTCCAAATATATGTTCTATTTGCTTGTAAAAAAATCCTAAGTAAGGTTGTGGTATGTGAGCCTGTCATGCTCCAGAACAAAAGAAAATATTTAGGAAGCAAACTTTTAGGAAATGAAAGGTATCCAGGTGGGACTCAGAACAGCCTCAAAAACAAAGAGAAAAATCTACACAGAGTGATATACACATGTTGCTTGACTCTAAATGATCTAAACCCAATCTTTTCTTTGCAGATACCAGGTCAGACTCTGCTTCACTGAACTTCTGATAAAACAGTACAGAGCAGGGGAAAGAATATTGTCAAGAGGCTGTTAAAATTCTCTACTTTCAGAACAGATCTGCTCCCTCAGCCTTGGCAAAGATTAAGTCTGATTACAGTGAAGTAAATCAGTTTATCTCAGTAAAATCAGAAGGATAAATATTAACAAATGTGATGGTTTAGGCTGGGGTAGAGTTAATTTTCTTCACAGTGGATGCTATGGGCCTGGGTTTTGGATTTATGATGAAGACAGGGTTGATAATATAGGGATGTTTGTGCTGTTTGCTAAGCAGAGCCTTACACAGAGCCAAGGCCTTTTATGTTTCCCATATTTGCCACACACATACATGTCAAGGACTTTGGGGGTGCTTGGGAGTTCGGGAGGAGACAAAGCCAGGACAGGTGACCCAAACTGACCAAAGGGGTATTCCAGACCTTATGACACCATATTCAGTATATAAAGTGGGGGAAAGAGGAAAGAGGGGGAATGTTTAGAGTTTTTGTCCCCCCAAATAACTTACATGTGATCTTGTCCTGCTTTCACAGAGATGGCTGAACACCTGCCTGCCCATGGGAAGCAGTGAATTAACTTATTGTTTGACATTTGCTTTTCCTACTAAACTGCCTTTATCTCAAACCGTAAGTTTTCTAACTTTTACTCTTCCGATTCTCTCCCTGACCCTACTGGTGGGAGAAGTGAGTGATGGTGTCATGCTCGGCTGCTGGCTGGGGTGTAACCATGACAATAATAAGTCATAAAAATAATAGCTAGTATCAAGAAAAACACAGATATTTTCTCTTGAATAAAAAATTCCCATGTTAATGCAAAATTGCAAAACCAAAACCTTTATGACATTTGATGTATTCTGTACAGGTTAAAACACTGCAGCACTCAAATTTGAGGTGGTGAACTATGTAACTTCTTTGACTGACTGTCTACAGAACTGTTTTCTGTTGCATTGATTAAATTACAGTTTGGATTAATCAAATCATTAAAAAAATTAGAAACATGGCATCTCATAAAAGACTGAGAATCGAAATATTTTGGAATTCAACTTCAAAAGCAGCTCTGTTTTGATGGCCAAAGCTGTTCTTGAACTACCTCTTGTTGTGGTATAATGCATTCCTGTATAGGAACTGAAGAGTAAATGGTGATTAAAGGTGACTGAGACATTTTTCAGTTCATTGTTTTCCTCAGCAAAAGGTTATCACAGATAACAATTTCAGTTCCATCCTGAGAGTCATGCCCAAGCTGGAAATGATGATCATTTCTAAAAATCAATAAAAGTGGAAATCTGGGCATTGACTAGACTAATATTACAGGCTTGGCTTGCAGTTCCTTTGGTGTTTTCAGTTGATTTATTAACAAGTAATGACACTGTATTCTATGCAGTTCTCCTGAGCAATTTCACCATATCTCATCAATCAATCTGTCAATGCATTTTAGAAATTCTAGATATTTCTCATATGATTACCCTTCACAATAAAGTTGCTAGAACATTAATTCATTCTCTTCCATTAAAGTCTAAGGACGTCATTAGGATAACTTCTGAAATCCTTCAAGATATTTGCTTCCAGATAATGAGTATTAAATGCCAGCAGACATTCAACACATGATAAAAACTCTGGGCTGTGGAAAAAATGCAGAAAGGACAATGAAGTTTAGAGAACGATTTCTATGAGCAGAATTTATTTTTTTAGTTTCTAATGAAAGAACAGAGAGATAGCTTAAGCTGTTTTGCATGGAAGTTGAATAGTTTTATTAAAGTCATATTTTAAAATAATGACTCTGAATGAATCAAAATACTGGGTTTTGTTTTAACCAATTTAGGAAATTATGTATTTAATTTTTTTCTGAACTACTATTTTCAGTAAAAATTTGAGTCAGCTTTTAGATGCATGATTTATTTATATGTTTTTCTTTTTCTTTTTAGAGGAAAACAATGTTAGTTTAGGCAGTATACCAGACAAATTTAATGACCTCTCAACTTTAACTGATTCGGATTCAAGCAAGCAGAAGCTCCCACCTGCCCCTAGCTGGTCTACATAGATGAGTCAGTACTTCCCAGAACTATTTAAGTTATATTTTATTTATTTATTATGTTATATTTTTAATGAATTATGAAGTCTGGCTTGCAGCCCTCATGGAGGCAGCCATAGTAGAATATACATATTTATGTTACTGCTCATGCTACTGTGGATGCTGTCTTTTGTACAGAAATAACAATACTAAGAAACACACAGCAAAATAATTTTTTTTATAATATATAGTTGGAATTAAAAGGGACCTGAAAGTTAAAGATATATTTTTAAAATGTATAAAAAATGTCTCAAGATGTCTTGAAGATATCATTAAACAATTAAAAGCAATTTAACCTGAATTTTATTTCATAGTTTTTATGAGCCCAAGGATATAGGTTTTGGGTTTTTTTTAATTAATTCTTTCCATTTATCACCTTCTCTGTCTTCTAATTCCCAAAGTAAAATATGATTAGATATTTTATTTTCAAAACTATCCTTGTTGTCTTTAAGTATCTATGACCTGGTCCTATTAATGTTTAAATAACTTTTTAAGTTGTCAGCTTACCAGTCTTCTTCTCAGCCAGTTTATAAAAAGACATTCAAGTAACACACAGGTCAAACTAGTCCAGAAATATATATCTCCAGTTAATAAATAGGTCTCTGCATTTTCTCACTGGGACATGACCAAAACGCTGAAAATTGCATTTTCTAGAGCAGGTTACTCTTATTAGTTTGGTTTTTTTTTTTTTTTTTTAATGACTGAATTATGTTCTTTCTTGCTAAATACAGATTCCATGGTCAAAATACTCTGGTATTTCACAGAATAGTGAGAACAAATCAGTTTTCCATTCACCTTTAAGTCTTTTTTGTTTGTTTGTTTGTTTTGGGGTTTTTTTGGGGTTTTTTTTGGTTTGTGTTTGTGTTTGTGTGTGTGTGTGTGTGTGTGTGTGTGTTATCATAGTTTCCAACACTTCAATAATAACACTCCTCTGGAATGCCTTAAGAGCTATTTTTTTTTTAAATCTTGGATGAATATAAAAAATGCTATAGATTTAGACTGATGATAAATATAATCCTTCAAACTTAAATACTGTATTTTACAGGTCTTCTATATAAAATCTGAGGATAAGGCTATCAGATATCCTTTTTCCTTTTTTTTTTTTTGGTTTTGGTTTTTGTTTAATTCAAGAGAACATGCTCATTGGTTGAACTGAAGCTTTTGGTTACATCTTCTGCTGAAGGCAATCATAATTAATAATCTGGAGGAGGGTACTGAGTGCTGCCTTTTGAGTTTTGGAGATGAGATCATGTTCCCTTGAAAGCATTAATCTGCTTGAGGGTAGGAAGGCCCTGCAGAAGAAACTGGACAGACTGGATCAATGGACTGTCAATGGACTGATAGAATAGGAGTTGGAGGTGCTGATTGACAGTGCCTGAACAGCAAGCACATGCCTGAAAGATGGCCAAGAAGGCTTGTGGCCCCCTGACCTGCATCAGCAATATTGTGTCCAGCAGGACCAGGGTGTGATTGTCCTGGTGTACTCAGCACTGCTGAGGGCACCCCTCAAAGCCTGTGCTCAGTTCTGACTCCCTCACTATGAAAAAGATGTTGAGGGACTAGAACAAGTCCAGGGTTGGACAACAGAGCTGTTGAAGGGTCTGAAGCATGAGTCTCATAAGAAGAAGCTGAGGGTGCTGGTGGTGTTTAGCCTCGAGAAAACAAGAGGAGGTCTTTTCGCTCTCTACGACTGCCTGAAAGGAGGATATAGTGAGGTAGAGGGTCAATCTCTTCTCCCAAGTAACAAGCAAAAGACCAAGAAAAAATGTCCTCAAATTGCACCAGAGAAGATTTAGGAGATTTAGATTTTCTCATTGATATGAAGAAAAATTTCTTCATTGAAACAGTGATCAGGCATTGAAACAGGTTGTCCAGGGAAGTGGTTCAGTCACAGCCATTAGTAAGATGTTTAACTTAGCAAGCTATTTACCTGATGAGAGGTAGACCAGTTTTCATTTTGGTGGCACCACAATAATGCGCTGACCTCATACCACAGGGAAAACAGAGAAAATAGTTCTAAACCTTTGGGTAGTCAGTGACTTAGTTTTCCCTTCTTAAAATACAAATTATTTCATTTTAAGAAGAGCATTTCATTACAGAGAGAAATTCAGTAACACAGATTAACTGGGCAACACCCAAAGTCTACTGAGTGCTTTTCTTGATATTCCACTATTTATAGCCTTCTTGCTTGACTGGGTTTTCACATAAAAAATGCTGCACCAGCTACATGCTTCTGATTTCTAGTAACAGCTTGCATGTGGAGAACTCTAACCTACTGTGCCTTGTTGAAGTTGAAAGGTAATTTAGAAAATAGCTCTCTGACTTGATGACAAGAAAATACTGCTTCTTGCTAGTAATTATACCTCCTGGAAAATGTTAAGTTTCTAAATTACCTGCAAAAGAAATCTAATAAGAAGACCCAGAACAATCACTGTGACTGTAGACCCATGTCCAGTCCCTTTCTCAATGTGAATAACATCCACTTTGCATACTGAGTTTAGATTCCCCAATCTGGTTTTGTAAGCATTACATCAGTCCCCAGTTAAGTTCATAAATATAGCATTTGATACATTAGAAATTCAACTTTAAGACTGTCTGCAAGCAATAATTTAAAATAAAATCTTTTTCCCTTATATGTCTTGAGAGGTGCAAACCTTTCTGAAATCATAAACCTGTTTTAAAGATCATTACTACCTTTAGCTTATAGAATAAAGTGTCTACTACTAAATTTTTACAGCAAAAAATTGCCCATTTAGGCAGACAGTACATACTCACATCTGCAATTAGCCAAACATATGAGTTCTTATGTTCACATGAATCTTTGGGAGTACAAACTAGTGAGCACTAAAGCATGATAGCAACAGTCATCACACCTCAGGAAACCAAATAGCTCATTACAGCAGGACAGTAGAGGAGGAACATTAGCATTGAATGAAATGAGAGGAGAGGATTCCTCTGTTAGAAGAGAAGAGCACTGAAGAAAATTCGGTGACACAGAAATGAGAAAGAGCTATTTAAAAGCAAGCAAATTACCAGTAAAGAAGTAGAGAAGAAATCAGCAGTATCTGCCAAGCTTGGAAGTGATTATTGACAGGGGCAAGGAGAACTGGATGTCATAGGCTAGTTGATGAGCGTATGAGCATCTACCTGCCAAAAGCCAGGAACAAACAAATCATTTAAAGAACTGCCAGAAAAAAATATCAAGACTGAAATCTGTCAGGACTCTATTCAAACAGCAATTCACTCTTCATAGATCTTGTTTTTCTAAAGATAAGATTCTTTCTAAAGGAAAGAAAAAAAAAACCCAAAAAAGTGAAAGAATCTTCCCTTTCCAAATAACTTAGGTTTGTTGCTTGCAACACAGACTGGATGTGTGTGACCCGGTATGGGAATTCTTTGACATATTGTTCCACTTGTATAAGCCATTATTGTGCTCAGTTAGAGGATTCCAGCTAATACAGTCTCTTTTAGAATCACACTCTGCTTTATTTTGTACTTTTCCATTAAAAAAAAAACAAAAAAAAACCAAAAAAAACACAACTTTTGTAAAATTTACAAGGTAAGGCATTTGTAAAAAGACCAGACTTATCATGAGATATGCATCGCAAAGCAATATGTACTTAGCAGGTGGTATCAGCATAGTCAGGCTATATGTTTGCAAATATTTAGTGAAGAGGAGAGCTCTGCCCTGATCCTGCAATATATGATCACAAATTGATACAGTTTACATTGATTTTTATGTTTTCTTTGGTCGGTACTACATTGGCATAATGAAATACACTTTTTTTTCCCCTGAGAAAAAAATAATATAAAATACTTATTTTTATATTTCACATTTCTAGGTTAGCGTTCTATACTTTTAAAAAATTCTATAGTTTTTTCAGTCTTTTGTAACAACTTTTATCAACAAATTATGGAAAAGAATGAAAAACAAATAAAAGATATATTCAGGGCTTTAGCGGTTTGAGTCTGTGATTTT
>VWZN01011086.1:0-25737 GCA_013396955.1 Regulus satrapa
CCATAAATCTTTTCCTCTTCAATTCTGGCACTGGTGCATTTGAGGTTTATCTCTATTTCTCCCTACGTTTTCTCATCACAAATAAAGCAAAGTAACTACAACACAGGACATAGAGAATATGCCAAATTTATGAAATGCAACAATTTAAACCCATGCAGGCTGCAGAGGAAATAGGGGTCTCTGATTTCATATACAAGTGTGTTAAATGTAGAAGGAAAAGGAAATCTAAACTTCCCTTATTTTTTTGGTACATTTCCAAAAAAATAATACCATTTTGTGCAATGCTCTGTCCTATTCCTTTCCATTAGCTTTCAGTAGATTGCTTAACAGAATCTACTGGGGGGATATTCAGTTTTGGGATCCACATCAGTCCTGGTAGGTGTCAACTCACCCTGCACTGAACTGCCCTTGTACAAGATTTAAAAACTCAAGTCTGGTAGTCTAGGACATTTAAGTACAAGTATTCCCAAGGTGAAAAGGCAGCTGACAGAGAGCAATCAGCACCAGAAAACCCACTTTAGATGTCTAAGTTCTTCAAAGTTTAACTACACTTTAAACCTCCACAACCCTATGCAATGAGGTATAAGAAAATTAGGTACTTATCTGGTCTGCTACTGATGTTTCTACCTTTGTAAATAGAGGCTATTCCCTGAATCAGGATCCTGCTTCACTCAGGTAATGTACAAACAAGAATGAAGATGTTAGTCTAAATAAACTAATATATTGGTGCTGTACTTGCAGCCACTACTGTATGAGCAGACCATCACTACTGCAGACATTCACCTTCCTCCACTTCAAATTTCACTCACACTAGCAGAAACATTCCATCTCCTTCGTTGCGAATTTAGGGATATGTGTGAAAACTTTCAAAATAATCACTATCATTTTGCAATTTGCTGTAGAATGAGGCTGCTGGGTTTTTTTTACAGAAACCAAAATGTGCAAAATTTCTTTTGCAATTAAATCTATTGGAACCTTTTGTGAAAACACTTTTCTGCCACGGTTGACTGTGTTTATTCAGGTCAAGTGTCATCATTTTCCCCTCTCCTTGCAGAGGGGAGTAGTATGAGAAAGTTTTGTGAGATGCAGTGTTTTTTTCTATTCTTTGCACAAAATCCTAAAAACAATAGTGTCCAGAAGAAATTCACCCAAAGATATCTCAAACAAACCTTTTACTGTTCAAATAACAATAAGTCAGTATAAAACGTAATTAAACTAAGCGGCACAACCCTAAAACCCTGGGTTTAGCCAGTGGTGAAGTAATTTATTTTCTGATAATGAATGATTTGGCATAAACCATGCAAAAATATTTCCATTTATGAAATAAGTTAAGGGGAAAAAAGCTCAGAACAAAAGGCTGGCACTGTGAATATCAGTGTAACTTGATATTCCCACGCTCAAAGAGCTGTCAATAACAAGTCTGTTAAGTCCTGTGTTGCTTTTTCTTGTTACATCTCAAATTTATCAGGGTGGGAAAAATATTAATATAGAATACTTATCATTAGCTAAATAACAAAGTCTCATAAAACAGGAAAAGAAAAATTACCAGTCTACAATGCTGAGAAAGGATTTATAATTTAGAATACACTGTCTGAGTAGGCAAAGCTGATTGTGTTTAATGTTGTAAATTATAGTGGTTACTTATCACAATTCATTAATTTACCTAAAAGAGAAACAGGAACATCATGATCTGGGGTTTTTTTTGTTTTGTTTGTTTTGGTTTTTTGGTTTTTTTTTTAAGGAGGAATTCCTGTTTCTATATTGTGCCATTCAGTACTCCATAAGAGATGGAGATCCTTATTATTTTCTGCTGATGAACTCCCTTTAAAATCAAGTTATTAAAAGATTGCACTATTATATACATTAGTTTTTCAGTCTTCCATCAGATCTTGCTTCAAAGCTCCCAGATAGATTACTACAGAAACTTACAAAATGTGACAACATCAGTATTAATATAGCAATGCCATTGAAATCTATCACCTTGAGGTTTAAACGTCAATTTCAAAGTTAACAGCCTAAAGAGGAGCTACAAATTGTTAATGCTGTCCAAAAAGTGGTTCATTGTTCAGAAATATAAGCATTTTAATGTCATTACCTATAATAATGCAGCCTGCTCCCTTAGTCTGATTCATGTAATTGAAAATACTGCTAAAACAACCAGATGTATTCATTCAGACCTGAAGTTATAGAGCTGGTTTCACCTAGATCTTGTAAAACTGTTGTTTTAGGATAAAGGTCATCTTCTGCTCTTTTGCATAGAAAAACAGAAATGTGACTTTTTGTCATGATAAAGAGAATATGAAAGGATCAGAGCAGATGTAGGCTTAGATTCTTTTGCCCCACAATTTTTTTAAAGAAAAAACCTGAATGCGTTTCTGTTAAATATAATAAGATGTTTTAGACTATCCCCTGCCACATCTCAACTCTTTTATATACTCTAGAGCCAAAATGACTTTTTTTTTTTTAAATTTGGGTTTGTTTTTGGGTTTTTTATTAAAATGATGACTCTCATGTCTGCAGATTTCTACCAATGCAAGCAGCACTTATGAATTAAAAAGTCATAAAAGGAGATATATAGGCTGCAAGAGTTCTTTTCCTCTGAAGGAAAAATTTTGATAACAGTGAAAGTTTCAGTATTCATTGGACTCTTTTCTCTCTTCTGAATTCACACTCCCTCACCACACGAAACCCTGGACACAGTCATCATAACTGATTACTGAGTACTAAATGAGGCAAATCCTGGCAAAGCTCATATGGCTAAGGAGATCATCTGGACCTCCAACAGCTGGTGAATCAAGCAACTGTGTCTGGGATAACTCACTCTGGCAAAGGCTGCTTGCATGGGGCAGGCCTGCCTTCTGCAGCCAGGAGCTCTGGCACCAGCTCCCAAGGTCAGCAGGGAGCTTGCATGAATGACATTTCTCTTGCCCCATGAATTTCATCTTGCCACTACATCCAAATCAAGTTTTCAGAGTTATTCAAGAGCACAGAGGAATCAGTTTGAAAATGGACAACAAGTACTTTATGAAAAATCTAATTCTAAATGCCTTTAAACTAGTGCAAGTACTCTTATCTCACTATTTCAAATAGGGGAAAAGCTATCCTTTTCCCCCTCTGTTTTGTGAATCAGTCTACATGTAACTAGTCCTATGATCCTTTTTCAGATTACTTCCTATTATTTTCTGCTATAATTTTTCTGGAAGATAGAAACAGAAGACAGGATTTTTCCAGGATTACATTAGTATGTTTGACAGTCATTTCGTGTCTTGAGTTAAAAAAGGATTGGTGTGTGTTTTTTCCTTAATAATTTTTCAATGTCCATGAATTACACTATGAAAAGAAAAAGTGTAAAATCTGTACGGTTTATATATAGGAGAATTTTCAAGTTACTGCAGTCATCTGGTTTAGGTGGTACATACAAAGTAAAGCAGCATGCCGTTCCATTGTATCTGTGGAAGATAGGTTACAGATTTATTTTCCTTAGCACCTTCTAAACAATTAGGTCTTCTCAATGGAGGATTCAGTCTCCATTAGATTATTCACTAGGTGTACTTTTCTGAGGAGCATAAGTATAATGTATGACCTGTAAATTAGTTTTATTGTACTCCCACTGAGGAAGATATTTATGAAAGTGAATAAACTGCAAACTACTCCAGACACTTCCAAATTTTTCATGACAAATTTCACCTTATCCTCAGTCTCCTAGTGCTATGTAACAGTTAAAAAGTGGTTTTTGTTCTTGGAGATATGACACAGGTCTTTTTATATCCAATACAATCTGAGAAAATGGGATTGTGAGATAAACTGTAAGAATGGTTGGAAGGAAATCACACATAGATAACAAGATTTCCTCATTTAATGTGGCACCTTACCAGTTAGAATAAGTGGGGAGTGGAGAGAGTATCAGAGCTTTTGCTATTTCTGTGATAGCTTACCTTTAAGATTTTCAAATAACATTGTTTGAATTTCTGATATATAAACTGTAACTTTTTAGCAATAAACTTTCCTCCGTTTTACACTTGGCAACTCTTTCCTACTTCTCCACTCAGGAGGGACCAAAATCTATGAAAGCTTTCAGTTCCTGTGAGCTGGAGTTCAGCAGTAGCTGTGTTGAATCTCCTGGTTTCCCTCACACACTGTACAAGAGTAAGTAGTATCAGCTGCAAAAAACCTAACCAAACCAAGGCTGTGGTTTAAATTATAAGCAGAACTCCGGCGCCCATTTACACCAACAACACTGTTATAATGCACTTGTTTCTTTCTAGATCATAGAGAAACATATGAAAGATAGGATTTGTAGTCAGGAATTATGTAGTCATAGGAGAGCTTTATTACTTTTATTGTCATTTGGATCTACCTCTTTGAAAAAGAAAGGAGAGTTTTAAATAAAGGAATGTGTTTCTCCTTGTCATGCTGGGATTGATTCTAAACATCTACATTGCTGTTAGAAGAGTGACCCCAGCTGGAGTACTTTAGAGTGCTTGCTGATGCTTTGATGAGACTAATATTCACTTTTAAATATAGCTTCAGAAAATCTTTCTCCTTACCTCATTCCTTCAGTGTTTCCAGGACTGTTTTTATATTTGTAAAACATTTACTCAAACATGAAGTGAAAGCAGCTGTGGTTAGTGGATGAAGTAAAATCACAAATGACTTATTTGAGGCCAAACCCAAGAAACCTGGCAATTGATCCTTTTATTTATGCATCTTTATTTATGCATCAACCCTAAAAATTTATTTTTACTGAAAGAACCCCATCTGTGTTGGTTTTGTTCATTGGAAAAGGAAGTTTCCACAGAATTATTGCTTATTTCATCTTTTAAAATGTAATAATACCTGAACCATGGTTTCTTTCCCTTCTCCTTAATGTAACTGGCCTAGACATTATTTTGTTAAATGCTTCAGATTAAACATTCTCTTTCAGTTACAGATGATAGAGATCTGCTAAGATAATGAGTCCTACTACAACATCAGCTTTAATTGCTACAGTATAATCTCCAGAGCAGAAAAACTCCAGAGACCTCTAATAATAAAACACTTTTCAGCTGTGCAGGTGTGGAATTCATCATAAATCGCTCCCCTCCCCCTCACCTCTCTTGCACACTCTCTTTCCTTTCTCCTTTAAAAGTGGGAGTGGTCCTAAATGCTTGGAAGTGTGCCCATGCCTCAGGGTTTTGCAGTAAGTTAAAATACTATGTAAAGTTTAAGCACAATGCTAATTTGAAGGCCATGCAGAATAGAGAAGAAAGCAGGAAAACATGACCAGAAGGTCTGTTCAAAGAGAAATGACAAAATGGTGACATTTCTGTAAATGTACTACTGCCTTGTTGTTCCTTGGGGGGGGGGAATAGCATCAGAATAATTTTTGGCATTTCTCTCTAAGGACAACTGTTCAAAGGATAGCAGCAGTTGAGCTCTTGGTGGGGAGGGGAGAGGGGGTTTGTTTGGTATGGTTTGGTTTTGGTTTTTTTTTATTTTTTTAAATTTCTTATCAAATCAGAAACATGCTGGACCAGAAAACATTCATTTTGATACACTTTTTCCCCGAAAGTGGAACATTTTGCAACAGTTTAGAGTTGGAGACTGAGTCAATTATTCCAGTAATTAACTCTTCTTTTCATTCTTGACAAAGAGTGTACTGCCATACTATTTTCAGAGAAAACCTGAAACAATATAGAGTTATTACATGCAAAGTCACAGTTTATGCTGAGACTGTGTTTATAGATTCATAGTGTCCTCCAGCTTGGAAAAGACCTCTGAGGTCATCAAATCCAACCCTTAACCCAGCATCACCCTGTTCACCACTTAACCATCATCAAGTGCCACATTCACCAGGCTTTTTAGATATTCCCCAGAAGGGTGATTAATGCAGATGTGAGGGGACCATGAAAAGAAAGGGATTTGAAGCTACTTTTTTCAGATTTAGCTGAAAAAGTCATTATAGCTGATGTAAATTACACTGACTGCAGCAATAATGGAAGACATCTCAAACCTACCTTTGACTGACCCTTTCTATGAATGCCTCCCTGGCTCCATGCCACTTTGGGAAAACATTTAGAGTGGGACACTCTACAGTCATCCTCTAGAGATAATTTTCTGGCTATTTTCTGGCTAGTTACATAGGAAAAAGCATATAAGGCCAAGAACAGAAGCTTAGGTTTTGCTTAGAATCAACACTGTAGTAGTTATTTCATGGAATTGTGCTGTAGAATAAGAGGAGGATGGAAGATAGCTAAAGTCATCTACGACTGCAACACTTACACATGACATAAGACATAGGCCTAACTTTCATCTCCTTCTATGGCCTCGGCTGAAAACTAATCCTGCATTGCAGAGGGCCACATCTGTACAAGGGCTGGGGACTTGTGTTATGGTACCCTTGGGAACTTCATTATTTTCTTTGTGTTTGTTTTTGTTGGTTGGTTTTTTCAACTGGTTCTCAATTAAAAGTAATTTTACTGAGAAAAATCTCTTGAGGTTGCACATAGAATTTACATGAAAACACTGTGAAACAGAGAGTTTAAAGAATCAGGTGAAGTGATATTAAAATATAGGTAACCTAATAACCTTTTTGATTTGGCTTAATAATGCAAACAAGAAAAAAATAGTGAGCATAATATAGTGAGTATGAAAACACTCATCACTCATGCTCTAGTGAGAGGAAACACTGCTGAATGGACTATTAGGATTATGTTTTTGCTTGTTTTAATGCTAGGTGTTACAAGGTTGGGCTTCCTTATTAACTACTTCTCAGAGTTTCTGCTACTTGGCATGTAACCAGTGCCAACCCATTAACCTCTTCCCTGGTAAAACAGTGAGTGGGGATTTTCTTAGAGGCTTCAGGATTTGGCCAGACCTCAAAGCTGAACCTGACAGAATAATTCAGTAAACCTATCTGTTGAAATGAAAACAAGTTCTGTTTTGAAAAGCTGTGTCTGGCACTTTGGCATTCATAAAGATTACATTTCATATGGCCCACAATAGAAGACAAAACAAAAAAAGTCTACCTTAGTTATAAAATCAGTGTACGTTGGCACTGACTTAGCTAAGTCCTTATTTATCAGGCCTCAATCCAGTAACTAAATGCATATTCAAGTTCAGGATATGCATTTTATCTCCCAATTTTCAGATTACGCCAGAGGTTGCTTAACTTTTTAACAACACACTTTCCAGTTATTTGCCAAAGATATGATGTTATGTGGGGCCATTGGTTGGAGGCAGAAATGACAGGACCCTGAGATCCATGCAACAAACAGCGACAGTTTAGCATGTTTGCTTCTTTTTATAGGGGGTTCAAAACTCCTGGTCCTAGACAGCTGATTGGTCTGGTTTTAGCACTGCCCAACTCCTTGACCAGTGACATGTCTGCATTTTGGATTGGTCCTTGTTTGAGTTCAAATCTATTCTATCATTGCTCACCCAGGGACTCGTTCTACTTTTTTTTTCTAGAGCAAACTGGGCTAGCCAGATTGAGTTTATGTTATGGTCAAATAATTTTGTCCAGCTATTGTCCAGCTGTGCTGTGACAATATGACAACTGGAAGTCTGAGAAAAACAGCGTTTGATAGGGTCCTTCACACGGCTATTTAAAACTTTTTTTTGATTGCTGAGAACAGAGCACAGCAGTGACCCAAAATCTGCATCTGGCTGGTAAAAATAAAACAGAGTAGTCTGGTTTATCACACATGTTATATTCAGGTGACCCAAGGATGCCAATTGTCCCTACAGGAACTAACTTCTGCAGTCTTATATCTGTATCTGTAAGCCAGACAACTGTAGAATATCTGCAGATATCTGGAAATACTGGGAAGTTTAGAAGACTCGATAGAAGTTTTGTAAAGGAAAATATAATCAGTCTAGAGATTTTCACACATGACTGAACACTGACTTCAGATTCTCAAGTGCAAATTTGGATTAAGTTATTTCTGTCAACTCAGTCACAGAGCAAGGCAGATGAACCAGGCCTTACTTCAGACACAGTTTTTGTCTGTGTTGTGATCACTGCAATACCATCTGAAAGGCATTCCAAGGAGATCATACTCAAGGCAGGAAGTCACGGAATACAAAATCTTAGAAACATACTGGTATGGTTCAGTATCAGTTCAGCAAGCCTTTGACACTGTCTCCCACAGCACTCTACTGGAAAAGCTGCAGTCCACAGCTTGGCCAGGAGCACTCTGTGCTGGGTTGAGATTTTTCTGGATGGCCAAGCCCAGAGAGGGGTGGTGAACGGGGCTGTGTCCAGCTGCCAGCCGATCACCAGTGGTGCCCACCAGAGTTCACTGTTGAGGCTAGTCCTGGTTTATATATTTCATGTTCTGAACAAGGGAATCAAATGGCCCTCCAGTTTATAGATAACACTATGTTGGGTGGGGATGTTGATCTGCTGGATGACAAGAAGGCCTTTCAGAGGGATCTGGACACACTGGATTGACAATTCAAGGCCAGTGGCCTGAGGTTCAACAAGGACAAGTGATGGGCCTTTCCTTGGGTCACAACAACCCCTGCAGTGCTACAAGCTGGGGCAGAGTGCCTGTCTGGTGGAAAAGGACCTGGAGGTGTTGGTCAAGAGCAGCAGAACATGACCCAGCTGTTCCCAAGTGGGTGAGAAGGCCAAGGGCACCTGGCCTGTGTCAGCAATAATGCAGCTGGGAGGAACAGACAGTTACTGTCCCTCTGTACTCTGAGGGACTGTGGTAAGGCCACACCTCAAACCCAGCACCCAGTTCTGGGCCCTTCTCTACAACAAAGACATTGAGATGCTGGAGCATATTCAGAGAAGGACAGGGGAGCTGGGGAAGGATCTGGAGCACAAGTCTGATGAGGAGAGGCTGAGGGAGTGAGGTGTTTATCCTTGAGTAAAGGAGGCTTGGGGGGAACCTCATCACTCTTTATAAATTTCTGAAAGGCAGTTGTAGCCAGGTGACAGTCAGGATCTTCTTCCAGGTGACAAGTGACAGAGTGAGAAGATACAGCTCTATACAACTTTAATATATGCCAGGGGAGGTTCAGGTTAAACATCAGGAACATTTTTTTCACTAAAAATTTTGATAAGCATTTGAATGGACTGCCTGGGGAGGCTGTGTAATCACCATCCCTGGAGGTGTTCAAGAAACAGGTGGGCATGGCACTTAGTGCCATGACCTAGTTGACAGATAGTGATCATCAAAGACTGGACTCAATGATCTTGGAGATGTTTATCAACCAATATGTTTCTGTGATACTGTGATTTCTATGCAGAATATTGAGGGGTGTGGTTAAGGTGCCTCCATTATGGTCAATGTTTTCTGTGTCCTTCAAAAGCCAGTACTTTTTTTGACAGAAGAAACATTAAAAATAAATTTAAAAAAAAATTAGAAATCCCTCATTTGAGTTACTTGGTGAATGTATTATCACAGTTGAAAGTCTAGGTGACTTTCTGTGTTTTGTAAGTTTTAAGTTTTCAGAGTAATACACAAGTGATTTTAGAAGCCAGAGCTTATTAAAATTAAAAAGGATATATGAAAGGTGAAAAACAAGAACACTGACAAACAAGTGGCTAATATTAATTTCATTCTCTACCCAATGTTTGTTTCTTTTGTATTTTTAAAAATGTACACTTAAAGGATGTGTTTAAATGGTGAGCAGGATTTGAAAGAGGGTCCTTTTTCAGACTAAGAAAGCTTCTTTTCAAGAGAAAAGCAATGTAGGTCACTGATCTAATGAAAGTACTGATTAATGGTAAGTGGATAGGTTGAGGATATTTGCCTCATTCAAAGGACAAAGACGTGTCTACTTTACAAATCTATCAGTATATTTAGCACTAATAGGGTATCTTCTCTGTTTAGAGAAAAGGCATGTAATTAGATGAACAGGTCAACTGATCTACTTCTTCCAGATGGCATTTCCCTAAGGAATTTTAACATATTTGTTAGGGAAAAAGCTCCCTCTCCACCTCTATGTTTTATAGATATATAGGTGATTTTGATTTCCAACAAAGTCACCAGTCTACCATGAGCAGTAGCTACAGGCAAGAATCCAGTGCTAGCAACTTTAGGTGGTAGAGTCCATTGACAACCTCATGCCTTTCTCAGTTTGCCAATACAGTCTTGGCAGCAGTTGTTGCTTTTCCATAAAGTTGTTAAATTAACTGCCTTGAAGACTTCTATTTTCTTCAGGAATATGCATCATACCATTGTTTATTACCTGTAAAATTTACTTTAGTATAGTATTTGCTCGCCATCACACACCATGCAGCTTCAAGTCAGGTATCAGTGAAAAGGAAAGAAGACAGCCTAAAAAAGTGAGTTTTGTGTGACCTATTATTGTTCCTCCAATAAGAGATTTTCCAGAAAGGAGACAGGTAAATACAGGAGAAGAAAAGAAGAGGAAGGCATGGGGACTAAAGTAGAGACTTGTGTTGAAAAACGTCAAGCAACATGGTAAAAATATAAGATTTTCCCATGATAAAAATGTAGAGACCTATCTTGCTTTATAGTGATTTTTAACTGTCAGTTCAGAAAAACAACTGTGATTTCAACAGTGCTTCCTCCGAACCAGCTGAGGTACACACATATAGTACTAGCAGAAGGAAAGGAAGCTTAGGAGTCAGATAATTTAGGCTTTCTATGCCCGTCCTCGTCCCTTCATTTTTTGCTTCTCATAAATTCATGCAAGGTCAGTTCATGGACCTGTGTTATAACTACTAGTGGAAAAATATGAAGTAACTTGTGGCTTTTGAATGTCAAGACTTCGTCATGTGCACGTAGGTGACAGACACCTTTTCCTGTTCAGCTCAAACTATGTAGTGAGTGTGTGAGTAGAAATGAATGAACAGATCTGACTTTTGACTGTGAATGCTTGTTCAGAGAATTAGCAAATATGCTTATAACCAAGATAACTGAGCTAAAGGAGTGACAGCCCAATTACCTAATTTTCAACTCTTGCTTCTATTTATTAAGTAGCAGTAAAAAAATCTTTGACGCCTTGTCATGTTGAGATATCTCTCTTTCTGCTTTAGCATCTTTAGCTCTGGGAATAGTATCATTAGTTAATTGACATAATAAAATTGGCAGAAAGAGAAAGAAAATTGTATGGTATGTCTCAACAATGCTATTCATTTCTCTGTAAGGAAGAATACTTATAAAAGAAGATAATGCTTGTATTCAATAATATAATTTTTAACAAAAAACCTGAAATGCACAGTAGTACAGAATGATAACATTGCTATGCAGTGCATAGAATGCCAGGCATTAAATCTATGGATAAATAGAATTCTTCTGATATTTTTTTCTGTAATTTAGTGGCATAGAAAGGTTAGGATGCACATCACGCTATCAGCTTGAATATAACACCCTCAGCACTGCTTAACTGCAGATTTTCTTTAAGAATATTCTACAGACTTATTCTGGCTCCTGATATGTGCTTTGGAGAAAGAACTGAACCAGTCATATTTAAAAACAGTACCATTTTGTATTGCCAAGCCACTTACCTTAGCTGTGGCTGAAAGGGAACGTTACACCCTTCCACACTTCATACTGTTCTGCAGTGACCTGTGCTCTGTTGCCCATCAAATTTCACAGTAAAACACTATTTTAAACGGCATAAAACTTCCTCCCCAACTCAATTCTTATGTTATCTGTTAGTCACACTATTATTTATGCAAGTTCACCACCTAAGTCCTACTGACGACTCAGAATTCCCAGGAAGATTTACATTTACAACAGTTTTTAAATATGAAGCTACATTCACATTTATAATTCCAAAAACTACTGTGTGTCTAATGACCAGGCAGCATTTCTAAAAATTCTGCCAAGATTGGCTGCTCAGACATTCTTTTTCCAAAGAAAATGACATCTCCAGGAAGACAATCCATTTAGGCATGATCACCTAAGAAGCCTTAAGCAAATACAAACTACAGCAAATAAAACAAAAACAGCTCTGTGCATATTAATAGAATGCTGCTCTCAGACAAATGTGAACAACAGGCTGTGTCTTTAACTGTCCTGTTGGAGGATTTTCATTTTACACAAATATTTATTGGGGCAACTAGGCACAGCTGACAATTCCCATCTGTCAGTTGAACTCATTAATAAAACAAGTATGGATTCAGTCCTTCTCTCTTCCTCCATCTCTCCTTATCTTAATAGATATTTAGGTAAGCCATCAGAAACAACTATGATGGAATCAAGAAAATGGCACTGCTGGCTTAGGGTCAATCTGGTGTCCACTGGCATGGTTGCCATGTCCTTCTCTGCCAAGCTGTTTGCAGCTGGCTGTGTCCCAGCCAGTGCTGGTGCCTGCAGTTGTTCTTTGCCAGGTGCAGAACTTTGCACTTCCCATTGTTGCAAGAGGTTCATGTCAACTCATTTCTTCAGCTTCTTGAAGTCTCACTGAATGGCAGCACAACCCTCTGGTGTATCAGTCCCTGCTCTCAATTATCTGTCATCAGAAAAGTTGATAAGCATACACTCTGCTCCATCATCAGCCTCCTCTTTTGAAAATATACCACAAGTAGTCAAGGCTCATTTCTTTTGAATCAGGTGTCTTGGTGCAGCAGAAGTCCTCTGGCCCTTCCCTGGGGAGAGTTCTTAAGTATCAAGTCCAAGGTGAAACAACATGCCTCTTCCTCTCTTCTTTGCTTCCTTTTGTCAAAATATGTCTTCTGAGGAAAATTTGCTGAATTCTAAACACTGTTTTTTCATCCTGGAGCCATGTATGGTCTCTTAGATATAACATGTCTCCATTACTATCCAGGCAATCAAAATCACAGCTATGGGTTTGCTCAAGTTTTCTTTCTCATTTCCATGTTTTTGTTTCTCATTAAAAATTACAAGTAGCTCTTTCAAGTTAAATTCTGCATTGTTTGATGCTTCCTAGTTAGATGTTATGGATCAAAAATATTTAATAGGCACTTGGGGAACATTAGGAGCTGGACACAGAACAGTTTGAGTTCTAATTTTGGAAGAGGCACTGGACAGAAATATAATTGCAGTAATAAAGAGGCTTTTAAAAAGCATCTTTGGTCAGTAGAATAAAGCAGAGTAGAGATGAGCCTGAAAATATATTCCCTTTTAATCTTGTTTATCATCTTGAAAATGAGCTTGCATAGTCTGTTACAGGCTTGGGATGGGGCAAATGTATGACAGTGCAACACAGGATACTGTTAAGGGGACCAGGTATGTCATAACATATCACGTTGGAGTTTAACTTTATTCCTTCAAACAAAAATCTAACCTGCACAAATGAATTGGAGATAAGTCTTGGTTTCTAATATTTTTAAAAAGGGAATTCTTACTCTGAATTAAATGTGGGTTTAGCTAGTTGTTGCATTTATAAAAATAGTCTGTTTTCACATTTCATACTCCCAAATTATACAGTTCAGGCCTTGTGGCAAAAATGGTACCAATGGGAAGCAGTTTATGTTCTGTGTTTATATGGGAATAACAAATGAAAACCAGGCAAGTGTTTCAATTACAAAAGCTTGGTTTTGTTTTTATATATCTGCTCAACTTTTTAAATACTGAAGTATTATTATCCTGGGGTTTGCCTTATATTCAGAAAAGTTATAAGGGTCTGATCTTCGTCCAAAATGCTGATTTCAATTCCATTAACAAAACTGTTGTTTCTACATTTTACATTTAATTTTCTTATTCGCATTCCTCCCCCAAATCCCTACACCCAAAACTGAAAAATACTGTACATGAACCATATGAAAACTTTATAATCCAAAGGCTGAAAAATGCTATAATTCTGTTTTTAAAAATAAAATATTTAAAATCTTTTTAAATAATAAAATTAAATCGGTTCATGTCTGAGTAATAGTAATGTATAAAAAGGATGTATTAGGATTTTCTTCTCCTCTCTTTATTCTCTTAAAATTTGAATGTACTTTTTATATTTCCCTTTAACAGAGCTAGTGAAAGCTGTGTGTGGAACACGGAAATCCAAAGAACTGACAAACTACATAAAATCTGAAAGTGAAATTCAAAGCTTTTGTTAGAGGAACATTTAAGATTTTATGCATATAAGACTTTCATTTTAAAATAAAATATTTTAAAATAATATGTTCCTTCATAGCTTGTCAAATGTAAAATACATTTTTCTTTGCCAAGCTGAAGTTTCCACAGCACCTGAAAATGAACCTAAATGTTATAACTCTCAAAATTGAACCTCTCTCAGCAAATAAGAAAAGCACAGAAGCAAAAATCTGATGTGGGAATGGATAGAGGGATGTTGCAGAGAGAAATTAATTGCAGAGAATACCAAGGACAGAATGCGTCAGAAAGCAGCATCTCTCCCAGAAGTAAAAATGAAAACAGGAAAAATTAATATCACCTAACTTAAATCTGTCACGAGCACTCATGAAGCTTTCATAGAGAGAGCATTAATTGGATCAACACAGTATACAAACTAGAATTTATGACTTCTCCCATTGATGAAAATCTACGCCCAGAAACATTAAAGCTGGAAAATGAATTCCTGAAGATCAGGAAAACACTGTATTAGTAATACCAAGAAACTCTCAAATCTTTCCTCACCTTCCTCAGCTGACACAGAACAATTTTTTCTAGTTTTCAGCTTTTTATTCTGTATGATTTTTTTTCAGCAGCAGTCTCTACTATTTTTATTCCTTTTTCACTAATCACACATTTGCTATTTCGTGCCAATATTGCATAGAGTTGTCCCTGTAAAGGTCAGTAAAGACAACTTTTTTTTTTTTTCTTTTTTCTTTTATTTCACACTCATTAGACTGATACAAGAGTCCAGACCTTTGGGGAGACAAGATTCATGGTAAGGAGAGTGAAAAGTCACATTTTCAAAGACAGAGTGATACCATTTTTAAAGACAGATGCACAAAAACACAGTGTAATGGGGCAGTTTGTCCATCATCACAACAGGACTCCAAATTACCCACATTTCTAAAGGTGCAGTCCCTACCTTCCTTCACAGAGTCAGATCAGAGACTGCTGCTCAGCTGACAGGAAAATCTGGGATACACCTACATAGTGCAGTGCAGCCCTAATGCATGGAGACAGATAAACTCTAAATTCAGTACTGGGAGAAGGACATCTGCAGTTGTGGGCAGACAACCTGACTGTTGGAAGAAGGGCTCTCCAGCCTGGAGGGAGCAGTGAGCTGGTGTGGCTGTACGCCTTCTTCCCTATGAAGTGAGTGGCAGTTAATTCTCATAAGCTTTAAAAATTATTTCCCCAAGTGAATCCAATGAATGTTAACAGAGATTTCACTGGGTCTTAAATTAATTGTAACAAGCCTGACATGAGCTTTCACTGCAGAAATGTTCAGAGTCATTTAAACACAAGGAAAGGGATCATAGGGCTACTTACATGGATGAGCCCAGTGAGCATGCCTCTCAGTTAATATCTCTGGTAAATGGTACACCCTTCTGCTATAATAACATATTTGGCTGACAAGGAAGAATAGTATGAATATGAAGTATTACATATGAAAAGTATGCTCTTTTCATTCATATTAATTCAGCCTGTCTTTGTACTTATTTTACTGTTTCACTGTTCAGAACCACACTAATAAAACATGCTATGTGGCTTGTTTTGAGCCAGAAATCATCTCTGGTTCTGTTTAAATATGAACACATTTATTGCATTGAGGCTTGTTTCATATAATGAACCTGAACACTAAACTCCTCCAGAGAGTCAGTTATTTTTACAATACTTCAGCCATGAGACTTTGGTCATGGAAACAAAGATGAAAGATGAGGAGTGAAATGCATACAATAATTTAATGTAGGGGAAAATGCCATGATCACTTTTTTCCCCCTCTTTTTTTCCCACTAATGTGAACTGTTTCCTGATGCCATGCCAGCTACATAGCTTTCTCTCATATGGTTGAATTTATAAATCTAATTTAGAAATGGATCCTGTTGGTTTCCCATTTGCTGTGTTTTTATAATGCTGTCATCCATCTGACTCTTGGTGGCATTTATATTGCTATAAAGTAAGGATCAGAAAAGTCCATTCTTTAAATTAGTTTTGTCATCAAAACTCATAATTCTGACTTGAGCAACTCTGCTAAAGTTGTCTAATTTTATCAATTTCATTCAGTGCTCACATTATAGTTTTACACAGACTGGGCAATTTGGCAGAGAGATTAGCCCAACAGTAATTGAAATATATTGCATTTTCTTCATTCAATGGGATTCAAAATGAGAAACATTTGGCTGTATCGAAGAAGTCAATGAGAAAATAATAACTTCAAAGACTATTTTATTTTTACACAGGAGACATAAAGAAGATAATATTATGTGAAAACTTTAGGAAGAATTAGGTTTAATCCCGCACATGTCAGGTTCATTTGCTTTATTTTAAGCACAGAAGAATAAATTATGTTTAATCATCTGACTATTTTGCAAAAAAAACAACTAAAATCTCCCACCATCTGTTAATACTACTTCTCTAAATGTGGGATTACTTTTTAATTTTAAAAAGGAGTGTTTCAACACTTCTACAAATTTTTGTATTATTCTAAATGTTTATGTTTCTGGAACCAAGTAATATAATTACAGGTATGTTGTTTAATTAGTAGTTTGGTTCTCTGTCACAGTATTTGGAGACTGAGATTTTTATTTAGCTGACTATGATTATTTGGCTGGTTATTTTGGCTGGATGCCATCAGATATGATTATCACTGTTGTTGGTTTTGTTTTGTGGAGCCATCTACATTGTTTATCTGGACAATTCACATTTGGTGAAGTCAGATCTCAAGGGATATTTTACTGATATCCTGCACCATAAGCTTTTTCATAATTGATGTAATCTGTGTTGACTGGTAAAAGGTAATTACCTGAGCCTGGATATAAAACAAACAAGCAAGGAAACAAACAAACAATTTACACTTTGTGTAGATGCTTTTAAATTGACACATGGCTTTATTATTAATATCTGACCTTGCTAGAAAAAAATAGTTGAGCTGTGTAACTTTGACCATAACGTTGTTTCAGCTTTCCTTAAAATGTTTGGATTGATGAGGTCTTGATTTTTTTTTAAAAAATCAAGAATCATTGTTAATGAATAAATCAAAAAATAGTATAATTTTCTTTAAAGATGCCTAAGACTGATATTCTTGAGCAGCAGATGTTCCACACAGCATTTTGCTTAGGATCTCCTAGGATGTAGACAAGCGCTTGAATCCAGGAATATGAATATTCTCTGAAGTTCTATATTACTGTCACTACATCTCATAATCACACACACACATTCTCCCAAGATGAGATATCTGAAAGTAATATAGGGATCTGTTGTTATATTGGGTCAGGGTAGGACAGAATTATGTTGTTAAAAGTCTCACGGCCAACACACCAGTTTCATACTTATATTCATTAATATGCACTTTACTAATAAAGTCACTCATTTCTTCAGTTACAGCATGTGCCTCATTGAATTTTAAACATGCTGAAATGGAAAGAAAAACAGAGTCAAAGTGTTCTACAGAACTCCTGAAAATCTTGAGAAACAGGAATCCTACATTACAGTCTCCAGATTCTCATGGTATTAATTAGATTTAGGTAACCCCCTCCACACATTCCCTAGCACAAAGCCAGGAAGAGCTTTACTGCAGATCCTGATGGCATCCCATAACATGCAGAATTTTTAAACAGTCTATGAAATTTAGAAGAATTACGCATTTCAATCTACTCCCAGTCCAGCAACACATATAAACTCATGCTTAATTGTGGCCAGAGTAGTCATGCTACCCTTAAGGCTACTCTTGGTCTGTCAGCCAGGCAAGAGTTTAAATACTGTCTCACAGGAGACTCCATCTTCTACTATTTCATCAGGGTAAATACAGCTGAATTGGTGACCAACTTAAATTGGCAATCTGGATAAGGGGATGTACTGGGAATGTTCGTGTACAAAAGTAAATCCCCCCAGTATGAGTTCTGCTCATACTGGGTGAGTCACTCTGAGTATTCACTAGCTAGATAATTGCTCTATCTGCCCCTCTCAAAATTTAGTGTCATCAAATTGGTTATTACCAGTCCTCTAAACGTGACTACTTAAGGAAATTCTTCCAAAATAGTCACAATGAAAATTTAAATTTATAAGCACAGAAAGCCACAGAGATACTGATTAAATTTACTCTTGGCGTAGCTCCAGTGGAGTCAGTGGAATCAAGCCCATATTTGACCTACGCTTTCCATCTTTAATGTAAAAGTCAAGTCCACACAAAATATTTAGCCCTTAAACTGTTACTTGGTAGGGAAAAATACTTTTCAAACCACCCCAAAGGCTTCCTGAGGTTTAAGAGGCTATGAGGAATCTGTATAAAGCTGTCCCTGGGATCTTGCAAACCTTTAAGTGGTAGTTATTAGAAAACTTGATTTTTCATTTGTTTGTTTGTTTGGTTGGTTGGTTGCTTGCTTGCTTGCTTGCTTGCTTGCTTGTTTTTGTTTTGTTTTTTTTTTTTTGGTGGGAGGGGGTTGGTTTGTTCTGTTTTGTTTTGACTGTTGAAGAGAATTTAATGTGAAGAAAGTATTTTTAGGGTTACTGAAAGGCAGGTGTGTAAAAAAGTCATATATGTGACAGGGATCACAGTGATGGATTATTTAACCATATCCAGAATTGGAGTGCAAGGAAAGAGATTTACATAATGTCTACAGGTTATGCTTTCTTACCTATAAATCCTGAATTTGAAAAATCTCCAGACTCTTTTAAACCTTGACTATGTCTATGCTTTTCACATATATTTCTATTTATACTGATCTTGGAGAAGTTGATGTACTTTTTATGTGGTTTTCAATTTAAATGCTAAAGGGAAAATAACAGAACAGCTCAAAATTAGAGATAATGGGAAAATTTTGCATGTATGTAGGCATATGTTTCATTTTATAGCCAGTAAAGAAAATGTATCAATTAATTTTATAGGCAGTATAGAAAATTAAGTCTCGTGGATATGTTACACACAACCTTCTCAACAAAGCAAAATTCCTCAAGAGAAAAATTGACTGCAATATAAGCAAATAAGATAAAATATGGAAGATAGGACCTTTCAGAATAATGATCTCTACACTCTTCTTTTTTAAGAATATGGTTTTAAGAAAAGCCAGAAGATCAGGTGAATGGAAAATTAACATTAATGAGGTTGTCCACTCAGCTATAAACCAAATTTTAATTAATCCAAGATTTATGGCAGGCACCTTGCTTGTGATATGACCCCTGGAAATATCTACAGCTGTTACTGCAATCAAGAACATATTCAGCATTGACTAAGTCTCCACAGGTTAAAAAAAAAAAAAAANCACATATCCCCCAAAAAAAAAAAAAAAAAAAAAAAAAAAAAAAAAAAAAAAAAGGAGATAAGATAAATCATAGTTATGGCTTCAATCACAGTGTCTTAGAGCTATGACCAGGAACTTGGGAACCACATGTACACACATACACATTTCCAGTAAATTGCAATAAATACTAAGATTGGTGCTAGCTGTAATGCATTATTTGGGTAGCCATAATTTCCAGATTATTAAGTTAAACTTTTAAAAAGAACTTTTCGCAGCATTAATCCCATTTAAATTTAAGATGGGAAGAGAAGCTCTATTAGCTGCACAATGTGAGGCAAATGGGAACACAGAATGCAGCTGAATTAAATTCAGCCAGAAAGTGAAACATTCTTTAGACATTAGTCAGTCCATAAGCATCAAGCAAAAAAGCCATTTACTTTGTCATCTTCCTCAACAACATACTCAGCATGATCTGAGACTGAAGTCAATATCATATTTAATAAATTGCCATAGAAACCAGCTGAAGTTATGGAGAGCATTCTGAGACAGGAAGTGTATTATGATATGTCATCACATATAAATAGGGTCAGTTTCTTACATCCTATCCTTAGAGATTTAATTTTACTGAAGTAGCAGGATTTCTATGTAATTCAATAATTAATGATTGCATTTCTATTATCCATATGTGTAATAATAAATACAATAGTTTATATACCACAAGGTAAAAGAATTAGACTGGAAATGGCCTCTGAGATCACCAAGTACAACCTTGCACCAAACACCACTCTGTCAACGAGATCATGGCACTAAATGCCAATTTCTGTCTTTCTTTGGACACCTCTATGTATGGTGACCTCTCTGGTCAGCTCATTTCAATTTCTAATCACATTTTCTGTGAAGAAATTCTTCCTAATGTCAAAACTAAACCTCCCCTGACACAGCTTAAGATAATGTCTTCTTGTCCTGTCTCTTGCTGCCTGGGAGAAGGGACCAACCCTGCCTGGCTACAACCTCTGCTCAGGCAGCTGTAGAGATGAAAAGTCTCCTCCAAGCCTCCTTTTCTCCAGCCTGAACACTCCAGCTCCCTCAGTAGCTCCTCAACAGACTTTTGCCCAGCCCTTGACACAATCTTTGTTGCATTTCTCTGGACACGCCCCAGCCCCTCAGTGTCTTTCTGTGGTTAGGGGCCTGGAACTGAGCACAGCCCTTGAGGTGTGACCTCGTCAGAGCCCTGCATAGGGGAAGAACCACTTACCTGATCATGCTGGTCACTCTATTTCTGATACAGGCCAGGTGCTGTCAGCCTCCTTGGATGCTTTTTGGACACTTTCTTGGTCACCTCCAAGCACATTTCTAGAAAATGTTCAGCCACTGTTTGCCATATATATCTTCTATTAACAGTATAAATGTGAGAGGAATCATTAAGGATTTGTAATAGCCTTGAGTTTGATGTTAACTAGTCTTTGAAAAACTGATTTTGTTTTTTTATATTTTATGTAATTGTGTTCAGTCTTCCCAGGATGGAGCTACTTTTTCTTCATGACAGCTCAGATCATACAGTGTTTTAGACTGGAGACCAGAGCAGTGATGGTAAAAATAAAATATTCTAGCTAATGCTGAGTAGTACTTACATAGCATCAATACCTTTTCTGTTTATTCAGCTGACCCTTTAATGGGCTGGGAGGGGCAACAGCTGGTATAGTTGACCCAGTGTCCAAGGGGAAATCCTATACCATATAGTAACACACTCAGTAATAAAAGCTCAGTAAAATAAAAGTAGTTTTCTGTTCTAAATGTTTCAGCAAAAACCTGAGACATGGATGCAAAACTTAGGATCTATAAAACTTACAAGTTAGCTAATTATTAAAAATAAGGGATTGCATTTTCTTATTTTTTTTATTCCTATTTACTCCCATGTATCCAAGGAAGGAATAGAAGCATGCAGTTCAAAGATTCAAGAAGTTTTGTATTATATAACATAACATCTTTATAATTTTAATTATATATTTTCATCACTGTAGTTAATGTTTACAGCTTATTAATTATATTTTATATAATAAATGTTTTAACTGCTAATAGGCCTACTAAGAACCCCCATGCTGTGATGAGTAACTTCTGGCCAGACAGTCATCAGGGGAGGTAGGGAGAGGACAACAAGAGCCCACACCTGGATGAACACATCATGGCATGGATGAGCCACTGGCTCATGGGTCAGGCACAAAGGGTGACAGTGAATGGGGTTACATCAGACTGGTGACCTGTCATTAGTGGTGTTCCACAGGCTCCAGCCTCAACCTCTGCTCTTCAACATCTTCATGAACTACTTGCATGCAGAACTGGAGGGGTTACTAAGATCACAGATGAGACAAAATTGGGAGGAGCTGTTGACTCCCTGGAAGGCAGGGAGACTTTGCACAGAGGCAGCAAAAAATCAGAGGGCTGGGGAATCAGCAACCATATGAAATTCAGCAAGTGAGAATGCCAGATTCTGCACCTGGGACGGGGCAGCTCTGGATGTATGGACAGACTGGAAAGTGAGAGGCTGGAGAGCAGTGCCATCGAAAGGGACATGGGGGTCCTGGTCAATGACAAGTTGAGCATGAGTCAGCAGTGCCCTGGCAGCCAGGAGGGCCAGCCCTGTCCTGGGGGGCATCAGGCCCAGCATCACCAACCAGGAATGGAGAGTATTGTAGCACTCTGCTCTGTGTTGGGGTGGCCTCAATTTGGGTGCTTGGGACAGTTTTGAGCACATAGTATGGCTCTTGGGGATGGTACTTTTCAGGGCCAGGACTTTATGATCTTTATGGATACCTTCCAACTCAGCACATTCTATGATTCTGTGATTCTCTTACCTTTGCTCCTTGCAGAAGTGATGCTGAGTTCCCATCTTCCAGTTCCGTTTCTTTTTTTATCCTAGGATTTTATGTTATCTGACAGGAGTGGTTTTTGTCTTGAATTCTTGGGCTTCTAACTAGCATTATCTGAACAATCTTAGCTGTGCCTGCTATGTTACCTGTCTTTCTATATGTACATCTCCATGAATTTTTCACAGCCTGGCAATATCCTCAGCAGCCTGAGCCAAGGTTGCATACTTGAACAAGGCCAGAATTCACCTTCAGTGGCAGATTGTTGCCGTTCTAGCAGAAAAGTTAATGTAACCTGTTGCTTCTATGGGATTTGGCCTAACCTTCAGCATGTACAACTTAGAGAAAGACTCTCACTCCATTATTCCTTCCACAGACTGTTTTTTGACTGATCTTAAAAGGTGTTCCTAAAGGTTAGTGATATTTTCTGAAGTTACCTCAACTGTCTATGATATGGTGTTTTTAATACAAGCAGTGATAATATTTTGGGGTTTTGTAATGGAGTAGCTGACTTGCTTCAGTCTGATGGTCTCTTTTCATCTTCCGTTCAACCAAATTGTTTTGATGTGAGGTTGTGAGTTTGAATGAGACTTGGTAATTGTTTGTCTTCAACTCATTTGAATGCTGTAAATGTTTCTATCTTACAAGATCAGAAACACACATGCAGAAAATATATAGCAAACAGATACATAACTAACAATACAAAAAAATGTGTTGACAATGACTGCTTTTCCCATTCTATCTTATCAAATTATGTGAAATATGACCCCTTACACACTGCAACTCATTAAAAACAACAATTTTTGAGTATTTGAAAGATCTTTGAAAGATGAGAACATCTGCCAGTGTCCCATAGGGAACGTCAACCCTCAGAAACTGAAAAATCCTGAGGTCACATGGCATATGCATCAGAATGTAAAATTGATTAATTTATGTTCTGTGCATTATAGTGATTATTGATCTTCAGTATATCCTCCTTTTGCCATTCCATCTGCCAATATTTAGAGCTGAAGGGAACTTTCCTTTTTAACTGTGCGATCTAACAGCTTAAGAAAAATCCAGTTTTAGAAGCTTGTATTCAAACCACTGCACCAGTGAAACAAAAGGCCATTACAAGGAGAATGAAGGTAATATTCATAGACTAATGAACTTTCCTACTGGTTCCACTTTTTTATTCACTGCTTCAAGATTCTTGCCTTTGCAAGAGATGCCTCTGCATCTCTTTAGTTCATATCTATGCCTACAGTGTGTACTAGCCTAGACTTAGGAAAAAAATTGGCATGAAATGCCACTGATTGTCACTGAAGAAGTCAGTCAAACCCAAACATCTGATATACAAACAGCTCAGTAAGTAAGAGTTTGAATTTTGGATTTCATTTGCTTTTGAAAGGTATCACAGTGTATTTCTATGTAATATTGCACTTGCATGGATTCTCTTGAATGTTGATTGAGATATGTGTAGGTGTGATGCGAGGTATGGTTTTGGTTTCATTTTACTTACTGTCTTGTTTTGAGAGTAACAACAGCTGAAGAAGCCCATAATATGGAAAACACATCTGAACCTTGTTTGCTCACTTGAATTGTGTTGATATTTTCATTGTAATACACAGATTTTCCTACTTCTGCTGGAATCAACCAAGTGGAGAAACATTAAAAATTTACGAATTTGAAAACATATAAACATTACATCAAATTATAGTAATGCTTAGAAAAATAAGAAAAAAAACTACAGGTTTCTTTTTTACATTAAAGCATTATTTGCTAAAAATGACTGAAAATTGAAAATTAAAGATTGAAAAATGACAAAAAGAAAACAACCCTAACACTTGAACATCTGCATCAGTCCAATTATTTTTGTAATTTAATTCTATCCTACTATCTCATGGCAATTTATCCATTATATATTTTCATCTTTTTTCTAACAAATAAAAAGATAAGTATTCAAGTAATTTTATTTCCTATGCCAATGTTTTTCCTTTACTGTAAATGGACCTGATATAAGATTTTAAGATGGTGATGTTGTTATAGCACGTTTGTTTGTTTGTTTGTTTGATCAGATTTATTTATTGAATGTATTTCAGATTATGTCAGATCATGTATAATTTGCAGGGCTGACTATTAATCTTAGAAGCTTTATAAGCAAGCAATCTACATACCTGTCAAGAAGACACATAAATTGTCTATATGACCATATTGCATTCTCTAGACCTTTCACATTTGAAGTCATAACCATTCAGAAATTATACATGCAAGATTCTGTATAAAGTCATTATTTGAATGCCTATGTAAAAGACATTAAGGAAACACACTCTGGAAATACTTCCACCCCTTACTGTGGAAAAGAATGTAAAAAATAAGATAATTCAGACTCTTGGACGAGACAGACAACTTTACTGTCATTAGAGTAATTCATTTTGCCTATATGTATTACCAAGGTCATAGCAATTACATATTAACTCTAGATATAAAACAGAAATATAAAAAAACCTGTATTATTGTTATCACTTATTTCAGTATTCTCATAGATAGTTCTATTTGCTTAGTAGTTGAAATCCTTCCATGTCTTCCTAAAGCTTTAGCCAAACTTTCTGCAACTGAGTTGGTGCATTATCACGTATTTTCTAAGAGTTCAGAACATAGAGAAGAGATTGCATTTACTTTTTTATTCATAGTTCCCACTAATGACATTCTGTAAAGATTTCTTATTCTAATTTCAAATTCAAACACTCACACAGTATGCTATGGGTATTTTTGCATTATGAGTTTTTCAGGAATTTTTAATGCAAGCATGTCGACTAGAGAAGAAATTTTAGGATTTTTGGCAGTTGTTCTGAATGTAAAAAGCTTTGAAGCTGATTTTGTACAGCTTTACTTCAGACATTTTGAATATACAAAAGCCGATCATTTAATAGTATTTCTGCCCCATAGTAATTTTTTTCATCATTTAGAACACAACACACATAACTATCATTTTTGTTGGAGCTAGGCAGAGGAAACATTTCTAAATGCCTGCATTTTTTAAGGACTTACATATGCTTGAAATAAGTCCTAAAGGCCTCATTAGATTAGAAAAAATACATCTTATCACTCTGAGATAACATGAGCTAATTTACCATCATAAAAATATTCTGTTTCTACTTACAATTACTTTGTAAAATGTCTATATAAGTAAACAAAATGTTTTGTATTGAATTAAAAATTATCCTTTTTCATAAGACTGTCTTTTGCAGATGCTAATTGTGTACACAAACTTTGCAATACACTTATTTTGCTCTCTGTTAAATCAGTCTGCCTGTCACTGTCTACAAATATAGCCAGCAATTCTGAGTATCTAGGGTTAAAATTATTTTAATAGGTGTAACAAGCAGATATCAGTCTGTAGCGGTTAAAGTCTGTAATTTGGCATAACTTTTATCTTGTGCAGAAGTTGCACTTGCCAGAACTACTTTCTTATCTTTTGCTGTAAGATAGGACCAGGAGAAAAAGCAAAACAGGCTTAAAACTTTAGAAGAACCAAGAAAATTTTTATTGACAAATTAAACTGGTTTGTAGAAATCAGAATGAAACCTGTAAATCACTTCTCTTCCCCTTTAGCACTCTTTTTTCTTTTCTCACCAACACAACAATGTAGAGGACAAA
>VWZN01011087.1:5827-32248 GCA_013396955.1 Regulus satrapa
GGGCAGCAAGAAAACTGTACCTAGAGCTTTCATCATGCTCTTGTTGATTATGTGGGTCTAATCTTTTAACAAAAAAAAAACAAAAAAAACCAAAAAACAAACAAACAAAAAAAGTTAAGGGGGAGGAATATTATTCAGATATGTTCAGAACAGCCTCCAACTGTATCTAAACATAAATATGAGATTTCCCTTCAGCAAGAGCTGTGGGATAAAGCAAGGAAGAAGTGAGAAGAAGAGAAGAAACTTCACAGGAACTAGCTATATATACCTTCATAAAGACTATTTGCAGTGTACAAACTGGGGAACAGGACATGCAAAATCAAAAACACACTTGGAAATGGTATTATGTTTTGCATCTGCATTTTCTCTTTCCTATTCATGATTTCACATTTGGTAGGCAATTCTAATATTGAAACAATGTAAATTTTTGTCCTGAGGTGAGTGTACCATTGATTTTTACAACAAAAAGTGTTTACACTAACAATAGGAAAATTTATATCTGCAGCTCTGCCAAGCTCCATAATTATTCCTGTGAAAGCTAGTCCCTTTCTTTTGATAAATCTCTCTCTCTCTCTCTCTCTCTCTCTCTCTCTCTCTCTCTCACACACACACACACACATATATTTGACTTTTTTTTTGTATTGCTGCATCTCTGATGGAAAATCAATGTTTTGAAACCAATTTTTCATAGATTTCTGGCACTGAAAATCCTTCGCAATGTGAGTTCTTTCCATCATTTCTCAGAATATAAAATCATATTTTAGGAGAAAAGGGCAAATATATGTTTAAGAAATGTGTTTCACTAACAAATTGATACATTGTAACTTTTAAAAAGTCTCCAACAGTCAATTTCAAATGTACACCTGATAGCCAATGGCTCTAAATATAATGTGACAGTTGCACCTGAACTTATCGTGGTACCAGATGTTTGGGTGTTTTAGACACTGCATACTAGTGGTCCCTGTCTTCAAACTTTCATAGTTACCACACTGTTTTTTTTCATCTTACTCTCTGATTGCCCTCAAACTTGCATTGTTTTGTTAAATGTATTCTTTCAATGTGGTTAAACAAATTTACATAAATTGTCATAAATACATGGAAAGACAGCTGACTTATATGTGGATCTACATAACCTTAGGATATGACCTAAATATTTTTCAGAACTAGAACTTGATTCCTTTTTATGAGGTATGAGGCTTGATTTTTAGTAGTATATATAAATATTATAAGTAGGTCATAACACAATTGAATCTTCTTATAGATTTTCTTTCCCACAACTATAATTTAGTCTTTAAAATTGCTAAGGTGTCCTGAGATATCACATGAAGGAAATCACTCTGTGTTTATTACTTCAATGTTTTTTTCTATTCTGGACAAGACACTGAGGGCCAGTGTCTTGGGGCCATTCTGGACAAGACATATTCCATTATTTAATTCCCACAGTTATAACTGTAACTGTAAATAGTACTATTTCCTATGGGTCTTAACATAAATTGTTTCTGAAAACTTAGGCATGTAGAAACCATAAGATAGAAACGTAAATAGTTTTTAGTAACATGCATTAAGAAAAATAGAAGTGCCAACATTCAGGTCAAGGAGTATTATTACTTTGATTCCATTGCAAAATAAATTTTAAATGCTGGACTGTCTAGACAAGATGAGATAAAAGTGGTAAAAGAAAATAAAGAAATGCAACAGGAGCAAAAAAAGGTCCTTATTCATTATAGAAGTTTGAAGGAAATTGTTTGTACACTGCTTTCAGGAGACTTTCCTGACCAAGAGTGGATGACTGCAAAGCTTTATAAGCATCTGGTAGATAAAATAATAGTGAAAGGCATTTAAATACATAAAATTGCATTGTTTCCTGTGTCCCACACCTGCACTTTTCTATATCTTATGGGAATTTTCACAGTGGAGGTTCAGAGTTTTCTGGTAGTCACCTGAAGTAGCAAGGGCTACACAGGACTTTCTGTGAACTCATTACCTTCTGCTCAAGTTATTACAAGGTAAAACCTATGTTTAGGACTACCTGGTGGGCCTACTACACTCACAATTTCAGGCAGTTTTAAGAAAGCATGTATTAATAACTTCAACATAGAAAAGTTCAGGTTTAAGATAAGTCACAGTAAAAAATAAATGCAAAACCAAAACCAAAACCTTTTGCTTTTAAAGACATATATAGCTGATTTTTAGAGGTAGGATGCATGCTTAAAATAGTTGACAAATATTTTCATAGAATAACAGTCTGTTGAGTGTCAAATTTCACATTCTGCTGATGCTGTTTGCTCAATTCATAAATGCTACAATGTTCCTGCTGTCTTGTAAACTTGTTTATCCTTTCTAAGGCCAAAACTTACATGCGTTTACATAAAATGCACAATTATATGATTAGGTACTTTAAGATTCCAAGCAATGCTGATACCAGAAGTCAACTGCAAGCCAGAAGAAACAGTGTTTTTATCTTTTATATAATAGTGTTGTCAATTTATTTCTGTCTTAACTTTAAGGTTTTTACAGGTACTTTCATTCAGTTGATATTCTTATTTAGTTGATAGTCTATAAGGCTTACTTTATTTTCTTTCTATTTTAAAATTAAGTAGTGTTCCTGTTTCTTCCTATTTGTTCCTATTTTAAATAGCTCTCATTTGTCTTGGCATCTTTAAAGTTGTGATTAATCTTTTTGTCACATAATATACATAAGGTAAGTTTCAAACATAAATTAGCATATTTCATCTGCTGTAAAGGACTTGAATATTTACTAAGTTTTCTGTGATCATGAAAAATGTTTTATCTTTTTACCCTTCTCATATTTTTCTGCAAATTAGTATATTCCTATTATTTTAAATGTTTCATATTTTTTGGAAGACATTTTGTTTCACAAATGAACATGAATATTTGTTCAATGAAATTTCTTCCTGATATGTGAAAAAGCATTTTCTGTTCTGCTGTTGTTAGGAGTGGAGAGATAGTGTTCATTCTTCTTAAGACTGCCAAAATCATATTTGAAGTTAGCTAATATATCAATCAGCATCCAAGATCTTAGGCAAAAAAAATGATCTGGCAAATCTCACACATCACTCTCTATTTACTTGCCTATATATTTCTATATCTATCAATGGATTTTTCTCTGTTTTCTAGTTTCCATGCAAAAGATTTTTACTAAATGTAGGCAGAATAGAATGAGAGAACATAGACTGAAATAAAGCTGAACTTTGATATCCTTTTTTCTATCAGAGACAAATACCAAGATTCAGCCTGGAGAGAAGTGCTTTATTTTTGAAAGTTTTGGTGGGTGGTGGGTTTTTCTTTCTTCCAATTTCTAAGGAAGGCAAAAATTATAAGTATCTAGTGCTGTGGACATGGACACTGCATGTTTTACCTGTAACATCTTAGTCTTAGGGACATAGTAGTTGTGGTCCTAAAATCCAACTACACGATTTCAAAAATCTTGAAGCTTCTTGCTGGAATATTACACCAAATGCCAGGTTTTTGTTATCCTGCTTATTTTTCATCTCCCTATTAGGTGTCAGCAGTATCCTAGCAGAGTTTTTAATCTGTCCACTGATAATTTGCAAGGTAATTATGTTCTTCCAAGTAAAAATGTTTGTGCCCTCATAGAGGATTGTCATCTACTCTCATGAATATTTGTTTTGAAGTGAGGAAGCTGTGATCCAAACTATCACTGTTGTAGGTGCGGGCTGAAATGAAGCTGAAAAGTTCAAAGATGATGATTAGTTTTACCATTTTATTTAATCAGATTGCATATGAAGATAAACATAAACTCTATGCTTAAAACATCATGAAAATTATAGGTTAAAAGGAAATAAAGAAGAAAAATTAGATTGTTCAACAATTATCAATAACGCATTACTGCAACCTAAGTCTGAATAAATTGCACTTAGGGACAAAAATCAAACAAACTAAAGCTGACATCCTGTGTCCATTTCTAACAATCAATTTAGTGACTAAACCTGTGGAGCACACAATTGCTGGCCACAGCTAGAGTATTTATTTGCATTTAAGCAGACTAAAATGAGAAGTTTTCTTAAATGTAAACAATAATATTTGAATACATAGATACTTTATTAAAATATATTTTGTAGCTGAGAATTTAGCAGTGTTCTATTAGCATCTGGGCATATTTGTTATTTGAGTGGGCTCTTGATTTCCAGAATTGTTTCCTGCAACCTCCAATCTACAGATTCTTCTTGAGATAATTTAAAAGCAAATTATGGAGATGCTACTATATAAAGGGTTATCTTGGCTGATAGTTTCCTTGATATCATATGGGAAGATTTAAGGATTTAAGATTTTATCTTGATGTAATATAGGAAGATTATTTTTCCTGATGTAAAACAGGAAGATTTTTATTTAGAGTGATATGGATTTTTTTTTTTTTTAAATTAAAAATACCAAAACTATTTGGAGACAGAGAAAATATTTAAAAACTCAGAAGAATATAATCTTAACATATAACCAAAACTGTTTTTCAGTAGCTTTAGGGAGGAGGCAAAGGCGGATTTAAGGACCACTTAAGGAAACTGGACCTACAGAGGACCACAGATGGAATGGTGGTTTAGCTGTTGTGCTATTGAAGGAGATGGTTGATGTCATAGCAAGTCTGTTCTCTATTAACTTTGAAATTTCACAGACACCTTCAACTTCACTGAAGACAGTAAAAAGCATAAAAGTCATATGTGTCTTAAAGCAGGGAAAGGAGTATGTGAAAAACTACAGGATTTTCACTTATTAAATTTCCTTTCTCTTCACCTGTGAGTTTTTCTCTCTTTTATTCTTCCTATTCTGTACCCCACCCCACTGGGGGTGGGGGGGGGGGTGGAGGGGGGAGCGGGAAGTGAAAGAATGGCCAAATTAAGCTACAAGCATCTTAGTGAGCTAGAAGGTTTATGAAGTACAACAGAAGAAAATGCTGCCCTCAACATGAAAAGACACATGAAAAGAATGAAAAAGGAGGTATGAATAACACAATGAAATTGAAGGTTTGCCTTTATTAAAATTAACAGGGATAAAGTGACGGAAAGATGAACAGTGTCACCATTTAAGTTGCAACTTTTGTAATAGAGTTTAGTATAGACTTCTGGAATATACTGGCTCAACATGCATGCCAGTATTTGATCATATTCAAACTGTTATTTCATGCAACCTCCTTATAGATTCTTGGCCTGGTCACACTTTAGGGACTGTGTATTATTCTGTGCCTTTCTCTCAGGGAAATATGACAGAATTGTAAAAGACTGATGATTTAAGTAAGGTTCCAAAATAATGGAAGAATTTCCACACAAAACCAGATAGAGTAAACTAGGAGGCTGCAGTGTGAAGCAGGTGTGACTTCTGTGCTGTTTATAAAACAGGACCATCATGGAGGGAGAGGCTACAGGAAATAATTCACAAGAACTAGATTCCAAAATGATAATACACAAAAATAGAAAAAGAATATTAAAATGTAGGTGTTAGATATACAGACCTCCTTATCAAAGTGTGATGAGATTTCAAAATGCTTGCCTGGGTTCAAGCAAGCTTTATATGAAGTTAACAGGCAAAAGTAAAATTAGTTTTTCAAGCTGAAAATCTAAGTTGGAAATAATTTGAAGCAGTAACTGGATAGAGATATAATATATAAAAAAGGAAAATGTTTATTTATAGAATTTTGTTAAGCAGATATTTTTAATTTTTAATCTTTAATTTTAATTTTATGACTGATGTTAGAAGCCTCTGAACTCCTCAAATCTTTTTGTGTTAAGTGGTCCTAAAAACTATGAGAATATTTGCACCTATTTTCATGAAGATTTGAAAGTAAACTGTTTATTTAAACCACTGCAGAATTTAGCTTGAATAATCTCATTCAGGGCTGAAGTAGCTTGACTATTCTGATTTTATTTGAACTGACAGAAATTTATTTATTTCACCTTGAAATAAGAACTTAAGAGCTATGACTGAAAACTAAGTTTCCATAAGAAATATATTTGTTATATCTAACTAGCTAGTAACATTTTTAGATATGGATATGTAACCCAAGCTCAAGGAAGACAGAGTGTTAAAAAAAGATGTACTTTCATAGGCTTGGTAAATCAGCTCTTGCCTGAATAATTGAAAGGGAATAAAGGCGAGAACAGTGATCCAGAGGTTAGTATTGCTGCAGGAGGTGGAAAGCTAAGTAATGACATGTAAAGTGAAAGTGAAATAGATTCCAGCTAATTCTAGCTCAAAGTCTACTAGACAACAATAGGTCAAAAAAGGAAGCACTCATTAAATTTCAGCAAACTTTGCTCTTAATTAGTTTAAATTTTAAAAAAGAGAAAATATATTTTGTCTTTGTGAATGCATAAACCTTGCCATTTGATATATAAAATGCAAGTTATAAATAACATGGAAAACAGAGACATCACAAAGTTTTCTGGTGACAGCATTTATTCAGAACAGCCCCATCATCAGAAGGAACATATAGAAAAGTAATAAAAGCCAATTTTAAATCTTAACAAATGCAATACAAGTGACAAATCATAACCAGCAGGACTCTATGTTGCAGCTTGATGAACCAGATGTCTAAGAGTTTTCCAAAACACTGAGAATAAAAACATAATCTCTTACCTAAAAGTAACCATGGATCATCATCATAGATAGCTATTTTACATTCAAAAACACAACGGCATCTGAGAAGCTCTAACTTTTTGTTGCCAAAACAGTTGAAGTAAAAAAATTATTTCTAAATGATTTCATGAAAATGTCAGCTGTAACACACTCAGTTATGCTACTGTAATATGACACTTTTGCAAAATGAAGTTGTGAACACATACTCTATTGATAATTGCAGGAAGAGTAGACTCCAAGAACATTGACAGAGACCAAGGCTGAAATTTATTAACAGCTAATCACTACTGTAGCAATAAAACATTGCTAGGCACCATTTATAAAATAGAAATAAAACTATTCCAATAGCACCACAGTAAATCCTATCATGCAGAAAGGTGTTCAAGTCAGTGAACGTGGTTGTATTTTTAGGTGGTATATGAGCAAGTGAGCACATGTTGCTCATGAGATCCACACATGTCACAGTTTCTTCAAGTTTGCTTCACAGTAAACAGACTATGGGGCTGAAGAAAAGTCTACTTTCTCCAGAACAAATTAAGACAGTACTCTTATATGGAAACATCAAGTATGCTGCTATGCAAATCAACCTATCTATCTATCTATTTATCTATCTATCTTTCTATCTATCTATCTATCTATCTGATGATGAATAGTATTTAGAAAAAAATAACCTTAAGTGTCAGTCATTTTCAGTAAGAATTACATCCTTAAATCTCTCTGGCTTTTATTTACACAACTCTTCAAAAGATATAAACAAAGACCTTTTTAGTCTTTCATGTCTAAAATTTCAGATAATGTCCATTATGCAAGTAACAACTTATAAAAATTATTTCCTACATATGAAATAAAACACATAAACTGTTGTTGCTATTCTTCATATTTATTTGATGGTAAAAAATTAGATATTAGAGAATCGTGCTTCATTATCCTATTACTCCTTTGCATACTTGACCTAGGGTCAAGGTTTTCTTCTACTGTTTTTTTGGGGGTTTTTAAAAAAATTTAAAAAAAATTTTTAGTGTCTGACACACTATACTGCTGTCATTAATAGATCATCTTCATTGGTCATCTTCTCAAAATAAGTAAGGTAGTGCACTGTGAAATAAACCAGGTAATTTCAGTCTTCAGCATGCTCTTCCCTTCTTTCAGATAGGTATAGGTCCCTATCTATTACTTTTAATCTTAGGACTAACCTAAATTAAGAGCTTACTCCCTGTATAACTAATGGAAAGATGCTGGAATATATATAAACAATGAGACTCATTTCAGATGTCTATTAACTGTTAGAGGTATTTCTCTATTTCGAGCAAAGAGAGGAAGGGAGCTAATGGCTTTTTCCTAATATAGATACCTGGGATAATTGTCTGGGCAGGGTGACCAAGTCATTCCTTTACTTTCAAGACAAGCAAAAAGTTAGATATTAATGGAAAGGAACCCATCTCTCAGTGGATAAGTTCACTGAATATCTATCACATCAAGCAGAAATGAAATTATTTAAATCCATGGAACAAATATTATTTAAAGTCATGGACAAATTTTCTAATACTTTTGCTGGCTGTGGATTAATACTTGTTTGAAATGTCTTTAAAATTCTGTTTGGAGTGACAATATACAAACATTATTTTCCTTTGAATATAGGCTTTTGCTCTCCCCACCTCTAGAAAGTCTAATTAAAAAGTTAAGGAGATTTAATTCTTAGAGCTATGGAAATTATATACTTAATATGTGTGTAATAAGTGATAGGACTGTAGTATATGGGGCTGTGCTGAACAAGGTTCTTTGCATTCTTACAGAACTTGACTTATCATCAGTAAGGACAATTATGTAGCTCTGATAAGAAGAGGATATTCTAACTATGTATCAAGCTTAATTTATAAGCATTTTCATGTATACTTTAAATAGACAAAATAAATGGAATGGCATTTGTATAAATAAGAATGAAGATGAAACCTTGGAAGGAAGTACTTATGGAATAAAATATAGCTGAGAGAAGTAAGGTTTCAATATACATTCTATGATGGTTATTTCATACCATTAAAAATGAAAGTTATAGACATTCATTTTTTTCTCAATAAATATTAAAAGGTTAATTTTAACTCCATATTAAAATGAAAACTTTCTTATCTTTGGAAGAGCATCCAAGAGCACCCTAATCCATGCCTCTGGTTTCTTTGACCAAAACTCCCATGTTCAACCAGCTGGTAATCTTAGAGTTAAGTCTCATCTATTATGTGAAGAACTCGAGATTCAAATCGTTATTTTTGTGCAGAAACTCTCCTATTTCACTCACTGCACATGTATAAAAATGGTTTGAGTCAGAGAAAGAAGATTAGAATTATCAGTATTACCACAGTTTGTTTCTGCTATTTAAATATTTTAATGCTTTAAACTAACAACAATTTTAAAAAGCAGGAACATATGCATGATGAAGATCTCTACAATTTATGAACTCTGTACTTCTAACTTATTTATTTGCAGGAATTCTCAATCTGCCAAAATGCTTTATATTTGGTATATATATTTATATACATTTCCACGTGCTGCACAGATATATACATGTGCCTACACATATGTGCAGCCACACAAACATGTAAATATGCACACACTGAAAGGTCTTGTGCAATTTCTGGGATTCTACATTGGCAAAGAGGCTCTAGGCAGCTGCTGAATGCTAGCTTATTTTATGCCCTAAGCTTTAGTGATAAAGGTGGAATAAAATAAGCGGACTATTCTACCTTTCAGTCAGGAGTTTTAATTGGCATTAATTAAGTCAGCTTCCAGAGGGCACATTATGCAGAGAACGTCCCCATTTAAATAATTATTCCATGTTTTTCAAACACATTAGTTCTGGTAGAAAGCCAAATCCAAAAAGAGGAGATACAGACCAGGTAAGTGTTACTCTTAAGTGCCTCCTAATTGTTTTGCAGTAATTATTGGGAGCTTTTATTATGCAAATGTTAATAGTAGTGCAGCTTTCTTCACTAAGAAGCAGTACCAACAGGTTTCCAGAATGAACATGACTTTTACACTAACAAATCTCCTAACAAAGACATGAAAAATATGTAAAGGTATCCAGAAATGGTCTAGAGTCAATAAGCCTTCCTCTTCCTGGACAACTTCAAAGTAAATGATTTTTCATTTAGTAAAGCCAGAAAGTATTTTTCTCTAAACCTTGATGGTTTTGGGGTTTGATTGTTTGTTTGTTTTGTTTTGGCTTTGTTTTTTTTTATCACAGAAACAAGCAGTTGGGGTTTTTTTGTTTCTGTGATACTTAATTACACTAGTTAATAAAACATTGTGTGGATGTAAAATATTGGGGCTTGGTGGATTCTGCTTGACAGAATTATGTTTTCATAATAATGGAACTCCCTTATTTTCCAGCATGAGTGTTAGGGAAAAAAAAAAAAGCCTCTTGCATGTTCTTTTTGTTTCTGAAATTTAAATTAATACTGAAAAAGTATGGACAATACAAAATATTTCCAACTGGGTTTTACTACCAGGAACATGACTTCTACCATCCTGTGAAATATTGCAAAACCTTTCTTTAAACAGCTTGCCAATACACTAAAAAGATACTTCTTCATTTATTTCTTTCCCAGCTGCTAGTCCAGGATTCCTACACATAAAAGTACTTTTAGGATCAAGAAATTAGAATTGAAATAGTTAGATGCATGGAGATCTTTCTCACCTGTAGATGACCAGTGAAAAAGTGTGATCACATTTTTCTGAGTGTTAAGATTTGGTAGGGTATGGCGAATCTATTAACCTAGGCATGTTCTGATTCAGCAATCTGGGAAATACAATTCTTTTGGGCAACGAGAAGAAAACAGCTTTGTTTTGTTTTGTTTCTTTATATTAATGGTTTGTTCTAGTGCTTCAGAAGTGATAAAATATTTTAAAAATGCTAGAATAGTCAGATGCAGAAAGAGATGAAACCATTACCACTTACCAATACAAGGCTATCACAAAGAAGAGAACACAATATTGCTAGAAAATCTTTACTAAGTTTCAAGAGAATAGTAATTATTCAAATTCAATAACTTTTGAGCATAATTTGAATGAGTGATACCTGAGTTAAAATAGTATTAATGTTCAGTGATATTCTGTATTCAGTACAAGAGAGGAAAATGTGACAAACTAATGACTTGTCAGCATTAAGAGGGACTAATTTTCATGAGTTCCATAAAGGATATTCAAAATTCAAGAATTTAAATCATGCTTAAATCAACACAGGATGAGTATGCTATTCTTCTTTTCTAGCAAAAGTCCTCATATAATTTAGCAGATAGATTTTAATTTCTTTAACTGGTATTTACATTCCATTTTTTTTCTTTATATCCTTTCTCTAATAAATCTTTAAGACAGTAGGGATTGGTAATTTCACTGGGAAAAAAATTGTTGTGTAATGCTGCACAAATGCAGAAAGATTGCCAAAACAGGTATTTCTCTAAAGTTGTATTATTCTACTTTGGAACTGTCTAGATTTCAACCTGTGTTGGTATTGCGTGGCCTGGTTTGTGGTAGTGGGGTGGAGGGGGCACAGAGGTGTCTTCTGTGAGAAGCTGCTGGAAGCTTCCACTGCACCTGGCAGAGCCAACCCCTGATGGCACTGCAGATGGACATGCTGCTGGCCAAAGCTGGGCCAATGAGAGAGGTTGGTAACGCTCTGTGATAACTTATTTAGGAAGGAAATCAGAACAAAGTGCACTGTTTTTTAATAGTAAGAGAAGAGGAGAAGGTGAGAACATGTGAGGGAAACAACATGGAGACATCAAGGTCAGTGGAGAAGGAGGGGCAGGAGCTGCTCCAGGCGGTGGAGCTGAGGCTCCTCCGCAGGCCATGGTGAGACCAGGGTGAAGCAGCTGCGGCCCTGCAGCCCATGGGGATCCACGGGGGATGCAGAGATCCACCTGCAGCCTGTGGGGATCCACAAGGGATGCAGAGATCCACCTGCAGCCCATGGAGGAGGTGCCCATGCCAGAGCAGGTGGATGCCTGGAGGAAGCTGTGATCCTGTGGGAGACCTAGTGGAGAGAGAGGGCCCTGCTGCCAGGCTGGAGCAGCCTGTCCTTGGAGAACTGCACCCTGTGGAAGAGTGACCTACACTGGAGCAGTTTTGGGAGTACTCTTCTCATCTCATGAAGCCTTGATTAAATTTTTCTCTTCTCTGCACAGCTGTGGCCAGGGGTGGTGAATTAGCAGCTTTCAAGGGTGCCTGGCATTTGGCCAGTGTCAAACCATGAAACAACCCAAAGAAACTGGTATGCAACTCTTCTATTCCATTTCTGTAGCTCTTCCCATGGAGATTCTTTTTTTCTAAGCATGCACTTTTGTCATGTGGTCCTTTGCAAGTTGTGTATGTACATGAAGCGTGAAAACACAGCTGTTCTGTATGTGTCTGATGGGTATAGTAGATAGGTTCAGAGCCAGGTTAAGCATTAATGTGCTTATCAATCCTGAGACTCTTATGTGATCTCTGCTGACTAGTAAGTGGTTGTTCATACCAGGAGTGTCACCTCCTGTAATCCTGGAAGTGTCTGACCTTTGATCTTGCTGCTTCATTGTTTTCTAGTTGTCTGCTTTTTCCTTAGGGGAATATGTTTTACACGTCTGTGTTTTTCCCTTGTGGTTCCCTGAGCTGCCAACTATTGTGATTGCAATAATTTCTCGTCTGCCTGTGTTATTACTTATTTCACGTGGCTCCCATTCATGTACTCCTAAAGCTTACCATCAACCTTCTCAGTAAGACTGAGTCAAGGTCACCCAGACATGCTGCACCAAAGTAGTTCTGGGGTCAACTCAAAGGCTGTGAGTTCTGCTCTATTTATACTGTAAGTTATCTAACTGCTTACATTATAATAACATTTCAGGTAGCTTAGAAATGAGCCATCCTAGATTAAAACCATATTTCATTCAGTAGTCTTTATCAGATATAACAAAGAATTTTATTTATAGGCTATAACCCTGAATTATATTCTGTCTATGAGAAGGGCACAACACCATTTTGATGTCTGGAATATATATGCATATATATATATATATATATATATATGAATATGTTTTTTAATTTTAATTTTTTTTTAACACATCTTTTTGATTTTGAATGAGAGTTTCAGTTATTTTACTGACATACACCGGAACAGAAAATTATGTGCTAGTAGCACGTCTTAAATATAAGCACATTTTAAGATCTTGGGAGTAAGTGTTACAGCACAGTATGATTGCTGTACTTCCTGAGCATTTTGAGCTTTATTGAGGGTGATGGGAAGGCACAAAGAGCATGTTGAAGTTTATAACAATACCCAATTTTTCTAATAATTATTTCTAGACCTGATTGATCTACAGACTGGTTCTCTCATAAGAGGAGAGGAAAATTTCCTAATGAAGACTCTGCAGGGAATCAGCTGTTTCATACCCTTGAGATCAGTGTATAGGTGTAAAAAGCAGGTTCCTAGAATAAAATAAAGAAATAAAAATAAACAAGTAATCTAGATTTTAGAATATGGAATAGAGAGGCATGCTGAAGTATGAAAAGTAGAATGGAGAAATAGGCTTTGAACAGAGTGGGAATGGCAGCACTAAAGCAACAGAACCAGTTCATGCAATAACCAGAACCAGAAATCCTGTAAGTATTTATATCACAACAAAAAAATTGGACCTAAACCACTGTCTTCAGACAGTTTTTCCTCTCTACGACATAATTCTTCAATGGGATTTAGCATGTGTCAGGCTGTGATTACATATGCTTGTTTGTTTTCAGAGAGCACCGAACTTCCAGCCAAAACTTTTGTTTTATTCTGAAAATAAATGTGAGTCTCTGTGACACTGGTGTGAGTTTGGCAGTTGTACCCATTCTGTCATAACAGACTGCACAGATTTTCATTTCAGCCCTTGGCAAAAGAATCTGTGTGCCCAGTTCTCACTGATCTGAATGCATGACAGGCATTTAGGGATGTTTCATCAGCTGAGAAAGTTGAAAAATGAGAATGACAGATTTGTTTCTTTTCTTTTTCAGTACTGTTTTCCTTTTGTGTTTCTGTGGTGAACTTATTAATGAAGATGGTATTTATTAACTTCTAATTATATTGTGTAAAACCAGCATACAACATAGAAATATCTTTATAAAAGAAGAAGAAGGATATCTGCAGTAGTGGGGAAGATGCATGTCCTTTATTGTTCAAAGAGCACTTTTCAAGTAGAAATTCAATTTTTCTCTCTTGGCATGGTGTAGAAATAGATGAACGGGATTTGTCTTGGAAGAAAATTGGATTGTGCTGCAGAGGTGCATTGCACTGGTAGCAAGTGGGCAGTCAGTTTAAAACAACCAGTTTAAAACAAATGAAGCCCAGCAACAACTAAACAAAATCCTGGAATGTATACAGTGTTTGTCTCAGCACAGCTACTGTTAGTGGTCTGCACAACTAAAAGTTTGTAGCCTCACAATTCCATCACATGCCAGTGAATTCAGTCTCAGCCAAAACACACTTTTACTTCAATTCAACCCAAGCCTCTAAGGGGCCAGTTGCCGTGGGTAGATGAAGCTGTTACCTAGAAAACAACAGGAATTAAATCTTGTATCTGTCTTTTGTGTTTGTCTTCAAAAAAACTGACTTAACCTCCTTTTGTCACAGATGATGAACTATGCTGACTGAGGTGCAAGAAGCAGTATTAATAATAATGTAGGGCCTGGCAGGGTCATGAGCCTGGTCTTAACCCCAAAATAGGGCAAACAATGTACTCAATACTCGAAGTCCTTGAGTGTACACAGATATTCTGATGCTGTTAATTCAGATATGTTCTCATTAGATCTCTCTATAAAATTCCAGCTCTTATTTAGAACTGTCTGATCATTTGTCAGACACCTAAATTCACATTTTCATAAATACTTTACAAAAAAAAAAATTGTTAACTATACTCACACTGCACTTCCTGGCTGCTGTAATAATTTAATAATGTTTTTCTGAGCATCTGATGAAAAGATTAGGACACCTTCCCTCTATCTCTGTAAGTCTCACAGGTTGCACTCTTTTTTTCTTCCATAGATTAAATAAATAAATAAATATTTTTGAGTAAAAGGTCTTGTAAAAGTAATAAAATAGAAATCCAATGAAGTATTGTTTTGATAAAGGAATCGTACATGAAGGAAAACAATATGCTTCATCAGAGTATTTAAAAAAAATTCTTAATGAAAAAAGGAATGTTATGATCTATGTATTTGGGAATAGTTTTCATATTTGTTTAGGAAGATAGCATTAAGTTTATGAATGTTTCCAGAAAGAGTGCCAATAACCTTTCTAGGTTTACTCTTCTCAGATTCTGCTCAGCTTAAGTAATACAATTCTGTTATGACTAAAAAACCCAAACAAAAACTAAATAAACCACCTAACACAAATAACACTTGAATTTTTTTTCAGAAGTAAATTAAAGAGAAGAGAAAGAAAGGGATTTTTTTTTTTTTTCCTATGGAACAGAAATATCTCCAATGTCTAAAATTTAGGGTGAGAGTATTATTAATTTTATTTTATTTATATGAATATATTTTTCAGTTTGTAAGATATTTTAAAAGGGAAAAAGTGAAATAAATATAAGAACTATATGTATAAAACAGAAATTTTCAACTGCAGTATACTTTTGAATCCTTTGTCTGTAAGAAGTAATATCAGAATGGTTTTATGGGTAGCTTTGGAACTGTTTCAGCTCTGTGACTTCAACTTGTGACTTCTGATTCATGAATGAATGTATTTATTAATCCAATTATAGATTATGGAGGGCTGCAGCTCAGCAACTCAAAAAAAAATTATTTTCTCCCTGCAGATATGTAGGTATGAGATAAATATATATAATCTTCATATGGATGTATAGTGGATTATGCAGAATTATTGCTCTGTAAGAGAAGTGTGATAGCAATAGATTTTTCATTTTCTGAATATTACAAGATTCTTTGTCCCCTCAATATTTTTTTCTGTTGTTCAAGCCCCACTTATTTGCTTATACTTTGCCCAAAGCTTTCCCTTGTCTATGACTACCTGTTGTTTATTCCACATATGTCTATGGAACATGTAGAAAGAAAATGCTTTTGTGTTGAATTACACAAAATGCAGGAACCGACATGTAAGAAGATAATGTTTTAATGAAGGAACTTTTTATCTTGCCAATTTCAATCATTTATGATAAGCATTCATTCTTATAAAATAGTAATTTCTTGACATCACTGTTACTATATGCCTGTTACTATAACATTCTCTGAGCTTGAAAACCAGTCATGTGTAGTAAAATGGTTACCACAGTCCTGTAAAAGGTTTTGTCCTTTGACAGGCCAAATACATCACCTTGAAAGTCTGATTTGAAAAAAACCAAAGTAAAGCAAAACAAAACAAACAAACAAAAAAAACCCCCAACAACAACAACAAACCAACAAAAAGCAAAAAAAAAAAAACTAAACAAAATAAAAAACCAAAATTAATTAAGTCAACAATTCAAAATTTTAAAAGCTGTTTCTTAGCTTTAAAAAAAATCCTGAGAGGGTTAAAATCCTGATGATCCATGAATTCCCTGTTTTATCAGAAATTTTGGTTATGATGTTAAGTTCTTTTTTCCCTAGAATACCAAGTCATAAATGCCTCTTTCAGTATTATCATACTGACATCCTTTTGGTTTGTTGAAGTTAGATATTCTTTGATCATGAAGGCTCTTATTGCATTATTAAACAAAGTCCTGGAGCCCTGAGGTAGGGACATGGGAAATTAAACTGAAAGCAGTTTCCATAAACTCCTACTTGATTAAGTTATTTCTGAACAATTTGTTAAAGCCTATTAAATAGAAACATTTGGGTGTCAGATACTTGTGTGATGTCTGACTTGGCTAATTGTGTCTTCAGGCCTCAGGATCTTAGCTCTGTGTAAGTTTGGTACACCTCTGATGAAAGTGAAGGTGTAGAAAACAAAATTTGGACTCACTCTCTGCCACATCCTTTGCTCACAGACTTCTTACTGTGTATCAGTCAGGCACAAGTTGTTTCTCAAAGGCTTTCTGTGTCCAAGAAGTCTCAATCAGCATTTTTGGATGAATGTACCTGTCAATTTGATACCTGCAGCCATCTTATCAAAACCAGTCATGCCTGAATAAACCAAATGCAGGATGACGGCAATATTTTGAATTCATGAGAACCCATGGGTTTTTGTTGCAGTTAAAGAAAATTAAAGTATTTAATTACCATTTGTGTTCAACATTAATTAGAGAAATACAGATATTATGTATAGGCATGTGTGTGTATTAGATATTGAACAAAGCATTGTATCTGTTGAAATGAAAAAAAAGCATCACAGTCTTAATACAGGCAACTTCAAAAAATGTTGGTATCTCTGTGAGACCACTATATATTTTCATGTAGCTAAAAAATCTCATCATTTTAGTTGGTTTTGCAAGAGACACTTTGGCACTGACAAACATCCAGGCTTAAGAGGGAATTGAAAACACCCAGGCTGAGAAAATAATTGCTTCATAAAACTAAAGTTTATTTCTCAGAGGTCCCAGCACTTCTTAAAAACTGACCTATCTTTGCTTGCTATGGGGGACTTAATCTTTAAAGTTTTGCTTTATATACAAATAGAGGTGTTCTACAGATTATGCCTTTCATCTAAGAAAGAGTATAAAGAAGTGGGAAAAAATAAAGGCAATATGTTTGCTCTATATAATTCATGGGCAAGACCAATAAAAATCTTTACACTGAATTAATGTGAGAAGCAGACTTGTTAGTATATATAGCTTTATGGTTTGTATTACAACAATCAATAATTTTGACAAAAGCCATGAGGAAAATAATTAAGTGCAGTAGATGCTATATTATTTGAGGTATTTAAGAAACACTGGGAACATTTAAGGTCAGTTACAAGTGTGTATAAATATGTCCTGGAGTCCTGATTCATCAATTATATGTTTTGGTATATTTGTTTCTTTTGTTTGTTTGTGTTTAGGGGATTTGATTTTATTTTTCAATTGTTGTTGGTTCTATGTATAGGACATGAGTCTAAGCTCCTCATTGAAAGATATTACTGTTTGAGCTAGATAATATTTGGTAGCAATGAGTATATTAAATTTTTCCAGGGAATGAATGATTGGGTTGATGCATTAGCTTAACCTCTAGTGAACCATTTCAAATTGTCTTCCTACAACTCTACATTTAATTTCTGAAATTTAGTGTATCCTGCCTGAAGTTCCAGTCTGCTTTCTACTTTTTTTTTTTTTTTTTTTTTTTTTTTTTTTTTTNCTTTGCAGGTATCAAAGATAGCAATTGTCATATCAGGACATTATTTTTGCCTGTTAGGTTTTGAAGATATTCACTAATGAAAAAGGCACCTAAAATTGACTGGAGACAAATGTGCTTTCAAAATGCACTACTAATGTTGTCTGAACAATTTGATTACAATCTTTAAATGAATATTGTACATAAATATGAATATTCCTAAATCAGCAAACTTGAAATTAGCAGTTATTTAAAAAAAATGTTTCTTTCATAATTTAAGTTAGGTTTTTACTTTAGTTAAGAAAATCATAACAGAACCATTTGCTAAATAGTTCTCTTGGAAAGGGGGTCTAACTCAGCAGTAGGAAGAATGCCTCTGGCAGCAAATAAGTTTAAACCCCCCAAACTAATTTTTATCCTATATTTTTAAGCAGAAGCAAATAGAGCAAGAATCCTTCTCTGGGTTTACTGGTCAGAGGATTAGCAAAATTTTTTATTAAGCATAAAAATGAAATTATGGTGACAGTAAAAATTGAATCACAAAATACATCTGTGTGAGATTAATTTAAAAGTAGCAAATGATAAACCTGGCAGTTTTGAAGAAATAAAAAATAGTTTGATTTACATCTAGGAGTGTGCTGCTGGTACCTCTCTCTAATTAACACCTCATATCAAACATGGACAAGATGGCACACATACAACCATTTGGGACCAATATTAGATCCTCAGAAAAAGCTTTCTATCCTGGCATGTAATTATAGAGGTGAAGAGAGTGGGAAAAACACTTATACAGAAATTAGCCACACCAGTGAAGCATTTACAATTGAATCAGCAATCGAGGAAAAAAAATGGACTAGAAAAATGAACACATTTGTTTTCTAGACATAAGGCAGATATCAGAGTACTAGATGATCTGCAGAGTATTTAATTGCTGTTGTGGTGAGCATCTATCACACATTAATGCTCTTACGGATGTTACTTAGGGTTTCATTTTAGTCAAATCACATAGCTGTACTTATCTGAGTTGTACTGAAATAGATGGCATTACTCACCTGACTAAGCTTAGCAATATTTTACCCATTAGCTCTTAATTTGTGGGTTAAATTTCTTTTCATAAATACTTTATAGGCATCATGTTGCTTCTTGCACATTCATTTCCTTTTTCGTAAATCGTCTTTGAGTGCGGGTTTATACTGAAAGCAAGTAGCCATTACAATTATTATTTGTATTTATGAAAAAATGTCTAAGTAGCACTAGTTCTGGTTTCCATGGTTTGAGATTTTCAATAAATTGTAAACATGAGAACAACTGACCTTGGGGAAACATGATGGCTGCAAAACATTAAAAAAAAAAAAAAAAGGCATTTTGAAAATAATTTTGAGCCATTTATGATTCTCATTTCTGTAAGTACTGTGAAAGAGTTAATTTTCAGATTGGATTATCTTTTTCTCTTACACACATGTTTTCTTTAATAAACAAATTGCTAGCATTGTGAGTCAAGGTCCACTAACTGATTTTTTCTTCTCTATCTCTGTGGTTTAGCTATTTTCTCCCACTAAGCTGTATTTTATCCTAAAATAAAATATAGAGTATAGACTCTAGTATGAATAAAATAACTATTTCTATGTCATCATTATGTTCACAGACACATTTTATATGATCCTCTTTAGCATGTTTTCTCATTAAGTTGCAGATGACACCTAGTTAGGCAGGAATGTTGATCTGCTGGGCAGTGGGAATGGTCTACAGAGTGACAGAGAGATCTGGACGGACTGGGTCAATGGGCTGAGGACAACTGTATGAACTTTAATAAGGTGAAATGTGGGCTCCTGCACTTGGATTTCAACATTCCCATGTGGCACAACAGACTGGAGAGGGATGGTTTGAGTGTTGCTCAAGAGAAAAAGCTTGGGAGTGCTGGTTAACAGCCAGTTGGATATGAGCCAGTGTGTGCCCAGGTGGCCAAGAACACCAATGGGATCTTAGTCTGTATCAAGAACTGGTAGCCAGCAGGACCAGGGCAGTGATCATCTCTATCTGTGCCCTGCACTGGTGAGGCTGTGTCTCAAGTATTTTGTCCACTTTTGAGTCCCTCACTTCAAAAGGGATATTGAGGTACTAGAGCTTGCTCAGAGAAGGGCAACAAAGCTGGTGAAGGATGTAAAGAATATCACAGAATCACAGGATGTTGTGAATTGGAAGGGACCCACTAGGACCAAGTCCAAACCCTAGCCCTTCACAGGAGAGCCCCAACAGTGTGCTGAGAGTGTTGTCCAAACATTTGAACTTGTCATGCTTGGTGCTGTGACCACTTCCCTGGGGAAAGTCTTTCCAACACCCAACCACCCTATGTGTGAAGGACCTTTCCTAACATACCAACTTAACTTCCCTGACTGAGCTTCATGCTGTTCCCTTGGGTTCTGTCATTGCTCACCAGAGAGAAAAAGTGCTTATCCTTCTGCTTCCTCTTATAAAGAAGTTAGATATATCAAGCTCCCCACCATCCATTCTACAACTTCATCATGATGCCCACTTCATGTACTCTACTTCTGAAAATTTCTCAGCTTTCTTCTATGTCCTGAGTGGCTGAGGGAGTGGATCTGTGTGTCTGGAGTCTGGAGAAGAGGAGGTGTAGAGAAGACCTTTCTGCTTTTTACAATTGCCTGAAAGGAAGGTGTAACAAGGTGGAAATCTGTGTTTACTGCATTGTCTCATGTGGAAGGATGAGAGAAAATACCCTTAATTTGCACTAGTGAGGTGCAGATTAGATATTAGAAAACAAGATTTCACTGAAAGAATGGATAAGCATTGGAATAAATTGCTCAGGGAGGTTGTGCATTCACTGTCTCTGGAGGAGTTCAAGAGGTGTCTGGATGTGACACTTGGGAATAAGTTCAGGAGTGATTATGGTGGTGAAGGGTTGATGGTTGGATAGATGAAGATCTCTTCCAAACTTAATGATTCTGTGATTATGTGCTTATGTCCTGCAGAATAACATAATAATGACTTTGAGTTCTACAGTAACCTGTAGCACCAAAAATGTCTTATCTTCCTTTTAAATACATATTACATAAATATTTCAAAAACTTCCATAAAGCATACTATGCTTATATGCAAGAATCACAGTATTTTACTTCAAACTCTAAGTTCCTTAATTGAGATGTGGTCTAAATCAGAGGGCTAGTCCTATTTACTTAGTGGTGCTGCAGTGCAAGAACATGTGCAGGACATGTATCCACATTGCATTCTGTCCTCTGGTTGCTGAGATGACAGCATACCATATGACTTTTTATTCTTTTTTTTTCCGTGGAGAAAGAAAATGCTCCAGGAACACCTAAGCAGAATGTTGAATTTTTTATCTGATTATAAAGCTAGTTTTGAATACCTAATAACAGGCCCTATAACTTAGTACTGCAGTGTTTGATCAAATGTTCCTTTGTGTTGCTAAATATGAGCTATACTGCTTTCCAAAGGCTTTTACATCATTTGTTTTAAACTCCTGCAATGATTCTTCCTTTCACTTGCTGTTTACTTTCATTTACCAGTCATTTTAGTAGCTTGGCTCATTTAGTTTATGTGATGGCACTTGTTTATCCATGACAAATCATGTTACTAATTTCACATATAAAATGCACCATTATGAAAAAAATATCTGCCAAAAAGCAGGAGCTGTAATCAAATACTTCATACAAAAATGAGTTATGTCTCTGAATACCATAAGAAATGATCCATTTTCAGTATCCAAATCACTTTAGGATTCATCATTCATTCTGTTTTCTCTTGTACTGTGGATACCAAATTATTAGGTAATAGAAATCTTTTACATATCAAATACAAGTTTCAACTGGTAAGATAATTTAACCACACAATTAAAAAAAAAAAAAAGCAAAANCCCCAACAAAAAAAAAAAAAAAAAAAAAAACCCACAAACCAAACAAACCCCCCCCCCCCCCCAAAAAAAAAAAAAAAAAACCCAAACCAAACCAACACAAACAAACAAAAATCCCAACTCCCGAATCAACCAAAAAAAGTCACATGCATTTATTTTCATGTGTTGGTAGACTATATGAAATACATCTTTTTCATCACCTACGTGGCAGTTGCTTATTCCTTTATGAATAAATTTTGTTTCTTTTGCTCAGAAAACAAATATGACATTCATATTATGATTTTTTCAAAAGACAGAACTCTGTGTTATGAGGACTATCTTTTCCCAGAACATGCAGTGCCTTACTCGATGTCTCCCTTGCTTTGTTCCAGATTTGGTGGATCAAATTTACTAAATTATAGCCATTTCCTTATCATTAAAGGAGGGAAATATGCACAACTGGTAATAGTGTATGTTTCAATGGACATGCCTTTTCAATATAAATCTTTCTTTTCACTTCTGCTTGATTTTAAGCACCATGTTTTTCTTAATTTTGTTAATATAATATCAGTATGAGTCCTGCTTCTTAGTATAAACCATCTTATATATATATGTGTGTGTGTGTGTGTGTGTGTGTGTGTATAGGAGTCTATGTGTGTAATTACATACAAAGTATAAGTCTAGATTTTTGTAAAATACCTGAAGTTCTACCCACACATAGAGGAAAAGGCTGTATCTGAATTCAAGGTAGAGAGAAAATGTGCAATCTGACTGTTGAAGAAAAATGTCCAGGCAGCCTTGTTGCAGGCATTTAGAATCACAGGATCTTAGAACAGTTTGGGTTGGAAGACATCTTAAAGATAATCTAGTTCCAACCAATCAGCCCTTGGCAAGGATAACTCCCACTAGATCAGATTGCTCAAAGCCAGTTTGGATTTCGAAACTTTCATGGATGAGGCACAAACAAGTTGCTTGTCTGGACAACCTGTTCCAGCACCTCACCATCCTCACAGTAAAGAATTTCAGCTCTATGTCTAATCTAAACCCTCTCAGTTTCAGTGTGAATCCATTCTCCCTTGTCCCATTACTTACATCCCATTACCCATGACCTTATAAAAAGTCCCTCTCTTGCTTTCTTGTAGGCTCCCATTAGGTATTGGAGGGCAGCTCTAAAGTCTTGCAGCCTTTTCTTCAGATTGAACAATCTCAGTTCTCTCAGGCTGTCTCCATAGAAGAGGTGATCCAGCCCTCTGAGTATCTTTTTGACCGTCCACTGGGCTTATTGGCCTATTTATACTGGGTGCCCCAGGGCTGCACACACTTTAGATGTGGTCTCATGAGAGCACAGTAGAGGAGAAGAATCAGTTCCCTAGGCCTGCTGATACCAGGAGCTTCAAAAGTAGTGGTTTAGAAAATATAAGGGTTCTAGGAACTTATTTTAAAATCAAAAGACCAGACTATAGCATCTCTAAGAGAATTACAGAATCACAGAATATGTTGAGTGAGAAGGGACCCACAAGGATCATTGAGTCTAGCTCCTGGCCATGCACAGGACCATCCTCAATACCTCTGAGTTCTTACTGATACAAATTGGAAAATATTGGAAAATATTTTAATGAAGTCATGAAACAATAGTAAGCATTCTTTGGTAAAGAGCACCAGGAATCCTGTTTAGCTAATGTCAGCTCAGGCTTTCCTCATACTCATGAGGAGGAATTCTTTGTCAGAGCAAGAGCTGTACATAGTTCAACCTTCATATTGGGTTTTTTGTTTAAATTTTAACTGCTGTTTAAAAAATGTCTTGGATTATATATGAATTTTTTCGGTAGGATTGGTGAATTTAACTTAATTCTACCCTCCATTTAACCAATGCTCCAGTCCTGTCATCAACAAAGCTGAGTTCTGGAGAAAATGCATGACCAGATTAAACTGTTGGCAGCTCTGACAAGGCAACATTGTTAATGTTGCCATGGCAGAAATTCCACATAATTTTGTACTAAAGGCCTTTGTTGTTTTGGTGTTTCTTGCTTTTATGTGTTGCCTGAGTCCTGTGTATGCAGAGATAACATTCATATGTATCACATTGCAACTCTTGCTTTACTTTGGATTTATAAATGATCAACAACAAATTCAATCATACTGTATGTCTTCAAAAGTATGGTACTCTATGAATAACCAAGTCTCTAGGGTAGGCATAAATTACTGCACATACATTTGAAATAACTTTCGGTATTATGCAAGTGAGGATGATGATGAAGTTGTATGTTCTAGAGTATAAGAATATAATAATGTCATATAGTCATTTGAATAAATGATAAATTTGCTTCCACTCTCTTAACAAATGAAGCAATTTAAAATGTAAGTTGAACAACAATAAGGCCTCAGGAGGGATAAGACAAAGCAGAAAATAAAACCAGAGCTAAGACAACAACAAAAGACAGAAAAACAATGAGCTCCAAAGGAAAGATGGGGAAAAAACCTTAAATTTCATATCCCAGTGTGGCCCTGTTCACAATTATGCATACTGAACAGTGTTTTGGGGTATTTAGAGCACTGAAACATTGTCCACTGTTCTGAAATGAGAAGCCACAAGATATTGTAGGTCACGGAAATTACTGGCACCCAGACACTTCTCTGCAAAATGACAGACCAGTCACATATCATGGTTAACAGTTCTTTGTAAGGATGTAGAAGATTCTAGAAAAAAATTAAAGGTGTTATGTTTAGCTACTGTTACTAATAAATTTTCACAGAATATGAATGTGTGTTCAAAATGGAACAAATACTGTGTATATATGTGGGAATTTTTTTTTTTTTCTCCTGTAAACATAAGGGTAAATTTTAAAACTGTAAGACAAAAAATAATAATCTCAATGAGTAAATATATAAAGAGGTCAATATTCTTTAGACAGTGAAATAAACCCCGCAAAGGTAAATAAACTTTTATAAGATTATGATACCTTTTTGCCATTAGACTAATTATCTCAGAGTGTGCCAAACTCAACCAGCTCCTAAGGATTAAACAGTTTCTGGCTAAATCTTTTCAATGCACATTTGTAATTCTTTATTCACTTTTACTGTGAAGCTTTGACTCACTTTTCATTTGAGTAAGTCTTGGTTATGGTTCAATTATAAGAGATGTAATAATATGGCCAGATTAGAGAAATAGTAGAGAAGTGTACTCCATTCCCTCCACTGCCAAAGCATGTGTTCCCATGTCAGAAATTTTAACTCAAAGTTTACTTCAAGTAAAGTTACTGTAGCTATTAGTAAAGCCAATTAGCCACAACTTTGGAGATTTTATTCTGTGTTGCAGAAAAACCCCAGTATTGTGATAGTGGAGCCTCTGGGTTTATTGTAGGCTAAGATTAACAGATTCCCATTACTATTTATGGCCAGGTTTTGACATCTCAGTAGCTGCACAGGGCACCATCTTAACAGAAGTTTACTGACCTTCAGAGTATTTAGAGTTTCAATTTTAATTAAGGGTCATAATGCTACTTCCTCATCATCAGATGCCAATGCAAATGATATTTCTTGCTCTTTATCAGAACAACAGATTCACTCACTATCTCAACTTCTCCACCAAACACAAAAGATCTGAGTCACAAGACTGTGGTTTGAAAATTTACAGGTTCTATATCCTTCAATTCTTGCCCTACGATTCTTTCATATATATTCCAAAATTCTGTCTGAAGCTTCCTAAAACAATCATAGTCAGCAGCAAGCAGCACCTCTGCCAACCTTTTTTTCATTTTATTCATTTAACTGAGAGTGCAATTCTTTCACCAAATCTTGTAAAAATAGTGTTATTTAATTTTCAAGTTCCTGGATAGCAAATTGCTCTTTATCTCAATTTTCTCATGCCAACTTCATTACAGAGGAAGGGTGGAATTAGTTGCCCCTCTGTCTCAGGTAGAAATTTTCAAGGAAGAAAACCAAAAAAATGCAAGGAAGGGCAACAAAATATTTTCTTTACACTGGCCACCCAGGATAGCCATTTTCCCAGAAAATCCCACAGAGGGAACTACACAACCCACACACAAATTCCTTCAGAGGAAATTTGTTGCAAAATTTTCAAAAGTTAACAGCCTCCTCAGAACAAGGACATAGCAGGGTTTCCAAATGTTTATACAGAAGAACACCATTCCACTTCCAACACCCAATTGTTACAATCCAATTGTAAGAAATGACTCTGCTCAAATTAAGGTGAAAAAAAGACTATGTGTGTAGTGGTGCACATACCTAATGATCCCTGGTTTCTCTGTAATCCCTCCCCCCATGTGTGACGTGTTTTTCCTTTCCCCTCCCTATCCCTGGATTGTTATCCCATTGGTTGGTGTTATATGTCTCCCCGCCCCTCTCCCGAGGTTTGAAATTCCCGGGAAATCCTTTCCTCTGTCTCTTCCCGGATCCCAGCCTGCAATAAACATCTACGTATGCCGGAGGAGAAACAGCCCTTTGGTCTTTCATCCTAGGTCGTGAAGGGCTCCCCTTTACCCTCCCATCCACCATAGCTAGCTGGATATTTTGGGGGGGACAAAGGGGAGTTACTTCACGTGTGCCAAAGTCAGTAGTATGGATTTTATTTAACAGGAAATGTAAGGGAAAGAGAGAGAAAGAAGAAGAGAGAGGTTTAGAAAGAAGCAGAGAGAAGGTGGGGGAAAGACAAAGAGAGTCAGAGAGAGAGGAAAGATTAAGAA
>VWZN01011087.1:40030-55114 GCA_013396955.1 Regulus satrapa
TTTTTTTTCTAAAAATTGCAGATGGATGAAATGAAACACGAGATAATTTTCTTAAGTATGAATTTTCACTTTTTACACTTCTGACTAGTAGGAAGTGGTAGTTAAGTTGTGATATCATGAACTGGATAACATATTAAGAGTGGAAAAATTCAAGTGGATATGTAATTCTGTAATAAAAATGGAAACTTATTAAGTAGATGCAAGTCATAATTAACACTAAGAAAAAGATCTAAAGGAGAATTTTGAAATATCAGCAGTTATAGTTTTACCAGCATATATAGTTTTATTGTACATAAATAGAGTATTATTAACAGATTTTTAAAAGGAGTATCTCAGAAGAGATAAAGAAAAACCATGCTAGCTGCCATAATAAGCATCTGTTTTGTCATAGCCAGGTTGACATATTACACATTAACTTCTGCTTCCTCATCAGGTTTGTTTAAGTGGAATATATTCAGCAAATGTACACTTCAATTACAATGGAATTCCCAAATAACTTATGCTCATAAAGTTACCATAGTTTCCACTTTAAAATTCTACCCTTTCTTACCTAAGTAACTGTACAGGTTGGTCGTTTGTTTGTTTGGGTTTTTTTACAGTCATAATGAGGTTACTTCATTACATATTGCAAAAATTGTCTTTGTTTTATGACTTATTTTCATAAAATATAATGAATGATTAAGAATTAAGAACATTTGGAGCATCAAGGTCTTTTGAATTGAATGGATAAAACAGATTTTTAGCACAATTCCAAACTTACTTTTAAAAGATGTATTGGTGCTTATTACAGAGAACTTATTATTTTTTTTTGTATATAAACAGTCACATGAACATCAGCAATAATCTAGCTGCTTGTATTTCTTTCTTCCAGTACATACTTAATCTCTATTGTAGTTGGTTTTTAGAATAATTTTGCTCTGATAAAATCATACAGCCTTCAAGACAAGCCTCAATATAAATTTTTTTCTTTTTCTTTTTCTTTTTCTTTTTCTTTTTCTTTTTCTTTTTCTTTTTCTTTTTCTTTTTCTTTTTCTTTTTCTTTTTCTTTTTCTTTTTCTTTTTCTTTTTCTTTTTCTTTTTCTTTTTCTTTTTCTTTTTCTTTTTCTTTTTCTTTTTCTTTNTCTTCTTTCTTCTTTCTTTCTTCTTTCTTTTTTCTTCTTTCTTTCTTCTTTCTCTTTCTTTTTCTTCTCCTCACTTTCTTTTCTTTCCCTTCCCCCAAAAGAAGCAGGGATCTAAACATAGGTTTGAATATCTTTTCACAAAGTGGCAAACAAAATTTGCTGATCTGATATGCAGAAGCTGTTTTTTAAACTTTCAATAATAAAATGTTTCAAATCAGGATTTTTTACCTTTCATTTGTGTGCATTCTTTTTATCTCTTTCAACATGCATTTTCAAGCCTTTCTTTCTGGGACTTTTTCCTTTTTTGGACTTCTCTTCCAAAACGCCTTATTTTCCCAAAAATAATTGTATTTTTTGCAAAAACCACTATATTGTATGATTTTAAATTGCTGGTAATGCAATTCTTTCTGGTTTATGAGATTTTGTCAATTCAAATTATTTTTACTTTTAAGATGTTGCAGTGAATGTTATCTCCTACATGCAACTAACATTTTGTTCATTTCATTAAAACTGCTTCATTCAATAAAGTTTTCTCAGTCTTTGAATTCTGCTTATAGTTATTCTATCAATGGAAAATGTGATTTATTTCAGTATGCTGATTCCAGATGGCTCCCAGTGAAGCATATGTAGCTATGAATCTTGTACAAGCTTTTATATTGCTATAGTCAGTACCCTCCTGTATGCAGCTTCTTTTCAACTATGAAATTTTAGAAACATTTATAATATCTTGAATCTTATGATCTACACTTTCTCAGAGGGAGAAATATTAGAATTATTAGAATATTAGCCAGAATTACTGGCATTGAGCAGTTTTGATAATATAAGAGAGAACTTAAACCAGAAGATTTTGACCAAATCTTTGTGAGTTTCTCTACATGTGTTTGTTTTCCTTGTTGTGCTGATAAAAAAAAAAAATATATATATTTTTATCCTGTTATGAAATTACAGCTCAAAATCTGTTGAAGAAACATAGGGGATTGCAAGTAGCATCTCCAAAGGACAAACATGAAATTATAGCATAAATTGAAAACACCAGCATGGGGTGGTATCAGAGGCTCCATGGATATAAGTAATTTTAAAATTATCAGTATGATGTCATTAAAAAATGCAGCCATGGGAGCTGCTTTGTTTTTCAGGTTTTGGGGATTTTTTTGAGGGTGGGGAAGTCAGGGAGGGACTTTATTAACAATGAAAACAGGAAGAAAATTTAAACCTTATCATATGTAGAGAATTAGTGCGAAACATGGCATTATCAAGTAAAGAAGTCAAAGAAATTATGCTAGCTGTATTAGCAACTGTGAAAAGGTGACCAAGTGACAGTGCCTTCAAGAGTGAGAGGGAAGATATTACTGACATAAACACTATATTCCTCCTGCAAAGAGAAAGTAGAGGCCACCTTAATCACAGTTAGCAGCAAACTCATTCTAGAGAACACAGGACTCTGATTTGTTGCAGTTCCTTCTAGTACTGCCTCTCTCAGGTACTAAAAACTTAAAATCATTGGAGAAAGGCATCCATATTAGAAAGTATTTAAGTATTCATTGAGCCAGCATTGGGAATTATCTAAATAACTGAGCAATTGGAACTGCAAAAGCTAATACAATTGTACCAAAATTACTAATAACCATATGATTCGGCGGCTTAGATTTAGACTAACTGTAAAGTTTTGACTTTGTTTAAAATTTACCAGATGATTGATCTTGTGAGAATGGCCCAGAGGGCAGGCTGTTAACAGGAATGCAATGTCATTTTCTTAACATGAATAATATTTCTAGGTGGCAGCTCATATATCTGCAAGGAAAATGGTCAGGTGTGACCTTCTGGAAGTAGATAGCATAATTTTGCAACAGTAATGATGAATTCCAGTCTTGGGGTCCTCTCAATATTTTCATAGTAAGAAATTATTCCTTTATAAATAACAATAAAATTTTACTGAAAACTGATAAATACCAGGACCTGCTGAGAAATAACGTATTTACATATGAAAAGATTATTGCATTACACATATTTTTGTCATTCAATATTTTTCTCCATTCCCTAATATTTTAATCAATGAAATTAAAATATTATAGTTTTCTGTGATACACAGAATTTGTCTTCTCTGAAAAGTCTACAATATAAGTGATTTCTTTAAAATGATAATTTATTTGCTAGCATTCATAATACACTAAAGGACATGTAAGACAGGGGTTTGGTTTTGTGGAATTTTATGTTTAAAGAAGTTGTAGCCAGTGGTAACACGGAACCTCAAAAATTTAGGAAAAAGGTAAATGGCAACTCTGCAGAAGTATGGTAGAAGGATGTAGTTCCTTCTCCTGTTTTGAAATAGATGATGCCACCTAGGACTCTCTGGGACTAAACATTACTCTACTGCTGGGTCCAGTGCTCCAGGTGAGGTCTCACCAGAGCAGAGAAGAGGGGCAGACCTGGTGACCATGCTTCTGTTGATGCAGACCATCATATAGTGCTCAGTGCTCTGCCAAGAAACACCAGAACCACCAAGGTGGAGCTCAGTCCTTGCTGAAAGTGTTTCAGACTCCTAAGTAATATGACTGATGAAGCAAGGAACACAACCTTCTGAAAAATCTCAATAGAATTCGACCAGCTGTTTTCTAAAAATGTTCAATAGCCTCCAATAAAAATAACTTCAGAATTTAATCTGGAGAGACATCCAGATGTTTGGGAGTGCCAGATTTTCATCTGGGAGAGAAATCAGTATCCTTGTACTATTGTAAGGATGCACTAATGGCTACCTCAGGAAGACACAGTGGATAGGGTTCCTCTTAATTTTTTTGACCTCTGCTGATAGTGAATTATCTGAGACTTTCATTACAGGTAATTGAAAAAAACCAGCATCCTGAGTGACTTATCTGATTCTGAAACTGGTATTTAAAATTGCTTTTACTGCAGAAGTAATTGTCTCCCTTTCTGACTGTAAAAGGATGAGTAGCAGAAAAAGAGTATGCTGTGGTTTTTCTATCTCCCATTTGTGCAAGGTGTCGAGAAATTCAGTACTCCATTTCAAGGTCTGCATATTTTTCTGTATGTATCAAAACAATATCTGCAAAAGTAATTTCCTACATATATAATGTAATCCTGGTAAGGGTAATTTCACAGCAATCCTACAATATACTCCCTGAGTGCTGCAACCAGAGGGTGCAATTTTTAGTCCTTTGAGAGATCATACAAAAATAAAAGGTTTCCCATACATTGGAAAACATTCAGAAAGCATCCAACTGCCACATTTTAGCCCAAAGTTTGTTGTTTTATTTCTTACTTTTTTTTATTAACTTCCAGAAATTGAAAATTTTAAGATACTTTTATAACACAGCGTTCTGCATTTCCTATATTTATAGCTATTTAATTGAATGTGTGTATTCCATTACAAATCATAATATAAAGAGGGTTTCTAGGTGTTTTTGTCATCTCTCTTCTGTTTATAAGGACCTAGATGCCATAGTAATCCTTGCGTTTGCACATGTATTGAAAAGGCACATCTGAAAAAAACCACAGCATGTGTTTGTTTAAACATAAACTCTGTTTCAATGTAAAAAAGGAAGAAATTCCCTAATTAGTCTGATATGTTCCTTAATTAAGAATAGTGATAAAAATATTTGGTATTATTTCCAGCTTCACTTCCTCGGCACTTCTGTCATAGTCAATTGTCCTTTTTAGATCTTGCTATAAGACTAAGAGAATGCAAACTCCAACTAGTCATACTTAATAAAAAAAAATACATTTCTAAAATGCAGTCTGGAACGACATATTACTAAATTGTTAATGTGATGATCATTCTTTGACTTTAGACACTGTCAGTTGATAGAGTTACATTAAAACTGGTAGGAATACAAGAAACAAAAAAATAAATAAAATACAAAAAGTAACATAAATTTTTGTTCAATAAAAATATATGTGTGACATGTATTTCCATAAAATTAAAACCTTTTATATTATAGGGAACATTAATTTGAGAAATTTCAGTATCTGAAATTATTTGCTAAAGCTGGAAAAGTGCTGATGTGGCATAATGGCAGAAAATTCTACCTTTTAAGTACCAAGGGACGGTTACTAATTGGACATGACAGACATATTTTTCAAGATCAGAGCATGTTTTTCATGGAATGAAATCACTTGACATTCTGGTGTAATGCTTGCTTCTTACAGGACAAATAAAGCTGTTTAGATCTCTAAAACAGATGATGTTTCAATCAGTATTGTGTCAAATGCTTTCAAGAACAAAATTAGAACAATAAAATATATAAAGGAAAATACAGTTGTGAATACAATTTTTTAAATTTTAAAAGCTTAAGAGCAATCTACAAACCTAAAAATTAGATTCTTACAACTAATTTGTTTGATTCCAAAGAAAGTATGTTATGGTACTTTACTGATGTCCTTTTTGTGACCCTTTTCTGGACATGCTCCAACAGGCTTCTACCCTTCCTGTGCTGAGGAACCCAAAGCTGGATGAAGTTCTCCAGGAGGGGTGCCATAAGACTCTATAAGAATATATTCTTCTATTCTCTAAGAATAGAATGAGGCAATCATCTCTCTTTTCCTGTTGGACACACTTCCAGTGATGCAGCCCAGGACGCCATTGGTTTCTGGGCTGCAAGTGCACATTGCCATGTCATGTCCATCCTCTCTTCCATCAGCACCCCTGAGTCCTTCTTGGCAGGGCTGCTCTTGATCTCTTAATCCCCTATCCTATTTTAGTACCAGGGGTTGCCCCAACCCAGATGCCATACCTTGCACTTGGTCTTGTTAAATGCCATGAGTCCAATAGGATCCGCTTCTGGAGCTTGTCCAGGTCCCCCTGGAGGACATCCTGTCCTTCAGAGCTTCAACAGCATCGCTCAGCTTGGTGTCATCAGTGAATTTGCTTATGGTGAACTCAATCTATTTGTCTATATCATTAATGAATATATTATTAAATAACACTGGTCCCAGTACAGACCCTTGAAGATCACCACTTGCCTTGATTTTTGTTGTGACTGATTTTTTGATCACTACCCCATGGAGGCAACCATTCAAGCGATTCCTTACCCATTGAGTGGATCGCCAATCTCTCTCCAGTTTAGAGAAGTATGTTGTAAGGGACTGTGTCAAAGACTATGGAAGTCTGGATCAGTGAAGTCACCTTATAATAGAAGGCCACTGTGTTAGTTAGGTTAGTTATGCAGAACTTGCCCTTGGTGAAGCCATTCAGTCATTCTGGCTAGAACCAGTGATATCTTCCTTGTCCTCCTTGTGCTTTAGTATAGCTTCTAGGAGAATGTTCCATCATCTTCCCCAGAACAGAGGTGAGGCTGACAGGTTGATAGTTCCCAAAGACATCCTTTCTACCCTTTAAGTATATGGGTACAATACCCTTTAAGTATGTGGGTACTTTTTCCAGTCACCTGGGACTTCACCTGATTGCCATGACTTTTAAAATACTGTGGAGACTAGCTTGGCAACTACTTCATCCAATTCTCTCAGGACTCTGGGATGCATCTTGTTGGGTTCCATAGACTTACTTACATTCAGGTTCCTCAGGTGGTCACGAACCTGATTTTTACAGTGGGGACCATTTTTCTTCACGCCGGTCCCGGCTGTCCTGCTGTCCATCCAGTCAAGAGGTGTGGAAAGAGAAGTTGCCACTAAAGACTGAGGCAAAAATTGTTGAGCATCTCAGGCTTCTCCTACTCATCAATAGCTCACTTCAGCTGGGCTGTCAGCCTTATTGCCTTCTTAGAGGAAGACTCCTAATTCCTATGAAGCATTTTTCTATGTTTCCCTGGTATTTCTTGGTTATTTTGCATTGTTTATTTTAACTTAGAAATATTTAGTTAAAAAAAAAATCATATAAATTAATTAAGTGTAAATAAATGTTAAGATTTATTAATCTCTCTATATTTAGCTTTTTTCAGTTCAGCTATTTGAAAAACACTTTGTTGAAGAAGATTAAGTAAGTTTCCATTCTTAAATCTTTGTTAACTGAATCACAATTCCCTTTTTCTATCATTTTACTTTAGAACTGATAAAAGAGTAGCATCCTGAAGTTATGAGGGTAACTGCCCTTATTTTTTATGTGGTTATATAGTTACATCAGTCTACAGTCTGCAGGAAATTCTATTGTATTCAAAAATTTATTAAAAATGTATATCATCATTAAATGTTTACAACATGTAGATATTGTTTTATACCTCTTTGCTTACTAATGGATTGGAAAGTACTTTATCTTCATTGTGTGATAAGAGGATTCATCATGATATTTCCTTCAGACAAAAGAATACAAATATATATTGACCTCTTCTATCTTCTTCCATCATTAACTTCATTAACATTGTATTCTAACATTTAGTCTTTTTTTCATATATTTTTGCTTTCATATTTTTCACGCACTTATTTCTGTTTTGTCTGATACCACTGTCCATCATTTTCTCTTTGGTAGTATATGCTGCCTTAATCAATTTTCTGAAGTGATAACTGCATTTTCTTTGGTAACTCTTGTATGTTTCTTTTTTACTTAGTTGTGGCATTTACCCTCTACCGAAACAGGCTATTTAGATAAGTCATATGGCAGGATGAACAAGATGTCTTGTTTAGATGTATTTCATAAAACCTGGTAAAAGATCTGATCTTCCACAGCTAGTAATATGATTTTATTTTCCAGTGACCATTTGTGCTCAGAAATTTGGCATGCTCAAGGAATATTCAAGGGATTGGTTATTTCCAGTTGAAAAGACACATAACCACATAACCTCAATTTTAAAAGAGTTGTCCTAATTTAATTTTTTTTTTTTTTTTAGTATTAAGGGTATAAAAAGTATTAAGGATACTTTTAATACTGCAAAGTATTAAGGATATAAAAAGCTGTAGTTTACAGTATTCTGTACTTGTAATAATCTGGATTAATTTAAAGTGAAAGGAAACTCACAGAATTGAGCACAGAATCATTTAGGTTGGAAAGCAAAATAAAATACAATATTTGATAACCACCTTGTCACCTATAACAGAACACTAAGTGACACATCCAGCTGTTTCTTAAACCCCTCCAGGGATGGTGCCTGCACAACCTCCCTAGAAAGTCTGTTCCAATCCTTAACAACCCAACAAAATTTATTTTCTTAATGAAAGAAATTCTTCCTCATGTCCAAAGTGAACCTCCCCTGACGCAGCTTGAGGCCATTTCCCTTTATCCTGTTGCTGGTGGGCTGGGAAAAGATAGTGACCCCCACATTGCTGCACCCTCCTTTCAGGCAGTTGTAGAGAGTGACAAAGCTTCCCACAAGCCTCTTTTTCTGCAAGCTAAACAGCTAAACAACCACGGTCCCTCAGCCACTCCTCGTACTACTTAGAGAAGAAGTTTGACTCCTGCCATGTTACAAGCTAATAGTAAATTCTTAGCAGCGCAATCTTCTTTCCCAATTCCTTTGCATAGTCCCAGAATGTAGTGAATACACAACCAATATGGCAATCTTCCTTTGTACTTTATTGAGTGAAATTCTGGTATTGTATGCAGGATAAAAAGAACCACTCCTAATTAAATCATGGGCAGTTAAAATTCTATTTAGTATTGATCATGCATTTAACAGCAAAGACTCCAAGATACCAGATCACTGTCTATTGACATCCTAGCCCCTTGAGAGGTAATTAACAATGAAGCCAGCAGTGTTGGATTAAACATTTTGCCTATGGTTTATTCTCTGTGTGGGATTTTCTTCTGGCCTTCTTTGCAAAGACTACACTTGGGAATAAACCAACAGTTTTAAGTTAAGGTGCCATAACTGTCATATCAAATAAAACGTACTGTAATTTCTTTTTGCATTGATTAAATTATTTTTAAAAATTAAAAATATTTCTAAAAGTATTTAGATTCTTTTTACTAAGTATCATGAATGAATAACCATTTGTGTGTCTTCCAAACATTTACATCTGAAAATAACTTCAGTGAGAAGAAATTAGTGTCATATTTAGGAAATCTGTTATTATTGTTGAATAAACCCAATGTAAAATTTTAAAGAAACTCTGTCAAGATAAGTATGTATATTCAATATATAAATATATTCAATTATTTATGATTTTTAATTAAGAAATGCAGTTTTTAAAAAAAAGCAATATACTTTCATGATTTCTTTTAATTAAATTTTGACCTTTATTGTTTTGAGATTGATTAAAATACAGAAAAAGAGGAGCAAATATTAGAAAAGTGAGAACATATTACATACATCCTTCACAATACAAGAATGATATTCATTTCAAAGGTTTAATTAGATTTATAGTGTATTTAAAATAGTTTATTAATAACATACACTTCAAGTTTTCCAATTATACCTACATAATAATCTGCCAATCAAGAGCTGGAATTTTTTAATAGAAGCCAAAACCTTATTATAATAGGACTGAAAGACATAGCAGAATAAGAAACATAATTATGCCACTAAATAAATTCATAGTTGAAACTTTACTAATGTCTGATGTATTGAAACACAAAGCAGAAAGTATAATAAAAAATAAAGGAAAATGAACAGGGAAAGATAAACATTACCTAGAGAGCTACCTGTGAGGACTGAATGCATAGACTGAGATTCTTTATTGTGGAGAAAGAGATGATTCATGGGTGGGCATGTTAGAAACTTAGAAACACATGAAAACTGTGGAAAAAGAGAACAGGAATGAAGTGTTGATTTGCTATTCTATACAAAACTAGGTGTCACTAAATGCAATTACCAAGGGATAAATTCAAAATAAACAACAGGAGGGAATTCTTCAGACAAAACGTGATTAATTGTAGAACCGTTTTATCTGTATATTACCCATTTACACAGTTTAAAATAATGAAATAAAAATCTATCAAGATTAAAAAAAAATAGCAATGACATGTTCAGAATCACTGAAATGTGAGTTTAGACAGGCTGAGAAAATATTCCCAGGAAATATCATTACAAGCTTATCCTGCTTTACTTTTTCCTACAAAACACCCAGTGGCTAGCATAGTATTATGGGCCATGTAAACTTCTAGTCTGATCTGGACATGCTTGTCTTTTTGAATTAAAAGATTTACTGATCAGAGATGTAATTATCACTGGCCAAGTCTTTAAAAACAAAAATTACTCAACGAGCTTTTAACTGAGTTCCTGCAGAATCTTATCTGTTTGTAAAATTCAGGTAAAATAGATTAAATGAATTCTATATACTCATTCAAAAAGGCCATAACCACACTTCTTCCCTAAAAAGGTCATAAAACTTTAATTCCTAATTTTAAAGACCATTGTTAAAGACTGGAGAAAAAGATTACTGGCTCAAACCAACTAAAGTGTGTGTGGGGGGCAAGGCAGGAAAAATCCTTCATGAGTGAAATGGTGAACTGCTTTACACCCTGCCCCCCTGAAGCCATTAGTCCAGCCCCAGAGTGGCTATTAGCCACTGGCACACCAGAAGCACACCTGGAAGTGAGTGTCACAGACCACATAGATTTTATAGTAGCTGAGGACTTGCTGGAATTCAAATCGCGAATATTTTTCTCTCTCTCCACCCCTCTGCCCTCCCCCTCTTCTTGTCCCCCTCTTTCTCAGAATCTGGATAACTTAATGTTGTAGAATTTTCTAAGTCAATATTTTTAAAATACCTTGTTTTGATTGAATATTGCTTTAAAATTTACCAAGTACCTTATCCTTTAATTCTGTTTAATAAAAGTTTCAAAAAATTTGCCAGGTGAGTTAGGCTTTACAACCATCAGCCAAAATAGTGTAAAATTTTTGGAGTCTTGCACTGCCTTACCAACTATATTACATTTACATGAGTTCAGAAAGTATTTCTTTGTTGCCACATAAGCCAGACTTGGCTCTGAGATGTTTTGAGAATCGGGGAGAATTCTCCATAGCAATAGAGATGTTTGTAGAATTTAGCCAATGTATGCTAAGTATCTTACCAATGTACCTTGGATGTTTTGTACAGAGACACTGCTAGCTGCACTATTTGCAGCTGCTGCCTGCCTGCCTGTCTGCCTGCATGTATTGCTCTCTGCTCTTTATATAGATCATAATAAATAATCACATTTAGTCTTCTGATTGATGGAGTCTATATAGCACAATCACCTGACCCACAGCACGAGCTCTCCTTCCACATTTCTACAGCCAAGCAATTGTGAGGTTTTGGTTCCATGCTTCTTAGGTCTCATGCCTCACCTTCTTAGTGGCTTCCTTATATTTTTTTCTCGTGAAGAAATAAGCAAGTGTAGTGGTTTTGATTTGCCAATAATAGGTTTCCTGGCCAATGCAACATGTGGGTAGCATATAAATAATTACTTTGTAATAATGCAGTGGGTTGAAAACTAAAATTATTAAATTATTATTAATTATACATATATATACATATATATAATATATAATATATACAAAATATATAATAAAAATATTTTATCATTTTTTTGCTGTGCGATAAGGATTAGAAAAACAAAAGCAGGTTCCAAACTTTAAATGGTATAAAGAAAGCTTTATTAATAGCAAATTAATAAAATAAAAATTAAAATAAAAATTAATAGGAAATGAGAATGAACTTTAAGAACACCTTCTCTTCCCCCCAACTCTCTGTGAAGGAGAGAGCACATGTGTCCTGAAGAAGGGATCAAAATAATGGAGAAAAGGCCAGAAAAATACCCAAACACNTTTTCTAAGTCAATATTTTTAAAATACCTTGTTTTGATTGAATATTGCTTTAAAATTTACCAAGTACCTTATCCTTTAATTCTGTTTAATAAAAGTTTCAAAAAATTTGCCAGGTGAGTTAGGCTTTACAACCATCAGCCAAAATAGTGTAAAATTTTTGGAGTCTTGCACTGCCTTACCAACTATATTACATTTACATGAGTTCAGAAAGTATTTCTTTGTTGCCACATAAGCCAGACTTGGCTCTGAGATGTTTTGAGAATCGGGGAGAATTCTCCATAGCAATAGAGATGTTTGTAGAATTTAGCCAATGTATGCTAAGTATCTTACCAATGTACCTTGGATGTTTTGTACAGAGACACTGCTAGCTGCACTATTTGCAGCTGCTGCCTGCCTGCCTGTCTGCCTGCATGTATTGCTCTCTGCTCTTTATATAGATCATAATAAATAATCACATTTAGTCTTCTGATTGATGGAGTCTATATAGCACAATCACCTGACCCACAGCACGAGCTCTCCTTCCACATTTCTACAGCCAAGCAATTGTGAGGTTTTGGTTCCATGCTTCTTAGGTCTCATGCCTCACCTTCTTAGTGGCTTCCTTATATTTTTTTCTCGTGAAGAAATAAGCAAGTGTAGTGGTTTTGATTTGCCAATAATAGGTTTCCTGGCCAATGCAACATGTGGGTAGCATATAAATAATTACTTTGTAATAATGCAGTGGGTTGAAAACTAAAATTATTAAATTATTATTAATTATACATATATATACATATATATAATATATAATATATACAAAATATATAATAAAAATATTTTATCATTTTTTTGCTGTGCGATAAGGATTAGAAAAACAAAAGCAGGTTCCAAACTTTAAATGGTATAAAGAAAGCTTTATTAATAGCAAATTAATAAAATAAAAATTAAAATAAAAATTAATAGGAAATGAGAATGAACTTTAAGAACACCTTCTCTTCCCCCCAACTCTCTGTGAAGGAGAGAGCACATGTGTCCTGAAGAAGGGATCAAAATAATGGAGAAAAGGCCAGAAAAATACCCAAACACCATCAGAAAATATGCTCGACATGTGATGTTCTTTCTCACTAGAAAGAGAAAATTAAGAAAAAAAATTTAACACAAAAGATAGAAGGGCCTAATGAAGTTTATATTTAAACAAGTGAACAACTGCATTTGAAAGCAGTTTCAAATATTTTAAAGTAAAGGTTATTTAAGGAAAACAAGGGTCATGGTTCCCAACAATATTTTTTTGGCTTTCCTTTCAGACCTATAGTCTATAGATTGGGGTTTGGAGATAAATAAAGCTTTAAGTAATAGGAACAATTTATTTTATGCCAGTAATTTCAAGTTTATTTTGGGTCACTTAGCTGAATTGTTGCTTCATAAAATAGGAATTAGTATTTCTTTACACAACAAAACCAGTATAATTATTTTAAGGCTTTAAACTTTTTATATATTCTGGTTGATGAAAGAGAGATTCTCATGTGGTATCAATTTAGTGATTAAATCTTACTCAGTTCTCTCTGTGTCTTCCATCATTTGTACCATGTTTCCATTTTCTGCCACATGCTTTTGGAAATGAGCAGCCAGTTTTACCAGTCCAGAACTGTCCTGTTTAATCCAGAGGGGATTCTTGACTTCCATGGAGCTTCTGCATCTATAGCAGTGTAGGCAGCAACACTGAATTTTAATTCATTCTTAAATCCAAAACCTAGTTTTTGCAAACTAAGATGACCACAGAAAAAGAAATCAATTAATTATGGGATATGTTGCATTTGACATTCATATCTGAGAAGTCTGATTCACTTCCAAAGGAATAAGTCTTTTTGTGTGAATAAATAGATTTTGGGCCAATCAAGCTTGTTTTTAAATGTTTTTTCTTTGTAGGGAAAAAATTAAATAACATTCTTAAGACAGCCACACAAAAGAGAGGATATTCTAAATAAAGACTTCCTATTGAGATTGAGTTCTATTGTTCTAAGACATTGAAGAACATATTATCTCTTCCTACTGAGATCCACTCTCCCTCCTACTGCATTTCCTAATTGGAACCTTTTTGTGGGAAAAAGTGATTTGCATTAATGCAATTCTGCATTAGGCTTGTAATTTTAAATGTCAGCAAATTATGTCAGTAAGCAACCTTCAGAAGGGCATTTACATTATTAATTACAGGTTTCCTATGGATAGAAATATATGTAAGTATTTGTCTATAATTTCATTGGATTATCAAACATGGCATTTCAGGGATAAACACTCTATGCTCAGAATCTGAGGAGAATTGTCTGAGAAGCCGCTTATGAAATTTTAAAGTTTGGCATTTTTGGGTTGTGACTGCCCGTTGACCAAGGCCTTATTTGTGATATGCTATTCACAAAAATGTTAATGGCCATTCTACACAAGAGCATTTTGAAAAAAAAAAAGCAAAAAAACCCAAGTGTGATTCTAAAGTAGCTGAATGCAAAACTATGTCTCATGGAGAAATAGTGGTGCTACTTTTGAGAGCAAGACAACATACATAAACATTAGGGGTCGGCAAGGACACCCAACAGTTTATTTGTAAACATTTGTTGGACTTTGTGTATGACATCACAAAGACATAGCCTAATGCAATCCCTCGATGTAGAAACATGGAATCACATTAAGGAGGCAATCACCTGATCTTATCCCTAAATATTTATACATAAGTATTTGACCTATAGTGGCTTACTATACATTTATAGTATAGATCAGGCAAATATTTGAATCTATTTGCTATGGTTGCAATTAAAACAATGAATAAGGTAAATAAGGAGGCAAGCAGACATTAGCTTCTTGAATTTGGAAAGACTGAAAAGACCCTATCTGTTTATCTTGTCAAAATTAAGAGGTGATTTGATTACAGTCCATAAATATTTTCACAGGCTCAAAATATAAGTTTAATTACTTTAGCAGAAAAGGGCACAACAAAGACAGCTGGCAAAAAGATGAAGCCAGACAAATTCAAATACAAAGTTAGAAAATTATTTGAGAGTATAGTTAATTGTGGGGAATACATGGGGAAGGAGTACTTCCTGTAGCTCTCCTGTTTCAATGAAAACAGATCTCTCCTGAAGATTTTTTTTTTTTTTTACTGTTTTGTGGAACTCAGGATCACTGTACTTGTGATGTTTTAAAATATTTATGTCAGGATAAATAAATTACTTACCTTTGGTGTTTATTGGGGGGCTTTTGTATGTTTGTTTGTTTTGTTTCTTTTTCCATTAAGAAAAATAATGTACTTGTAACAAAAGCAAATGCTTTTTAAAGCCAACTTA
>VWZN01011087.1:56440-72277 GCA_013396955.1 Regulus satrapa
ATGATCATAATTTTTATTTTTATGTTTTATATTTTCATTTTGTAGAGTATAGTTCTTGCTGTATTCTATTTAATTTTAAAATTAAATTTCATTTTTTTTATAATCGCAGCAACATATATTAAATTTCTATTTAATGATTTTTGAAAAATTCAAAAGAGAAATTAAACAATGTTGAGATTTTTTTTCCTTTTCTTTCCTCTTTCCTTATCCCAAACATAAGTGAAAAAAAGCACTGAACAAAATAAAGATGATTGAAATATTTATTCTGAGAAAATTTGGTCAAAAATATTTTTCATACTCTGGACTTTTTAAAGTTTCAATTTAGTTTGCAAATTGTTAAATTCAAGCTAGACAGAAATTTAACAGCAAGACAAGCTAGTCAAATTTTAAGAATCTCTTTGGAAAGTGGAAGAGTTTGTACTGGAGATATTACTAAACATATGTGATGCCATTTCCAGAGATTACAAGTTGTTTTTCAGTTATTCCATTGTTATTTCATTATTTTTCATAATATTCCATTATTTCAGTTATTCCATTGTTAGTCCAGGCTAGGAGAGGTTACAAGTCTGCTTGTGAAAGGGTCTGGGCTGTATAGATCCAAATAAAATTTCTCCATCAGTTAGCCAGCCTTTCTGTTCATATTTTTATCAGAAATCTCAGATACATTCACTTTTCTTTTCCCCTCTTCTGAGTTTCAGATCAATACAGCTGAGGGTTTTACTTATGAAGCTACTGGTCAGATGGGCTCTAGATAATGCTGTGGCACTAATGCCTTCTTAAAATTATGTTGTGTTATATTAATAAAGCTGTTGAGTTTACAATCAATAGAGATGAAAGACTATTTGTGTGATGCTTGCAAAGTGTTATGAAGAAAAGATGCTGATCAAGACAGAGGAATGGGTATTTGGTACTTGTATCTTTCAGAAAATCTTGGGCCAAAGCAACTTCTATCTGTAAAGATCAAGACATTTCTCTTTCACTGTAATTCATGATAATCCTCTCAAAAATGAGGCTGAGAGCCTTCTCTTACTAGTTCTCAAATCCATGACAGCAGAAGAAATATTGCACAGAGTTTGCAAAAATACTTAGGAAAGATGAACTTATAGGAAAAAATAAATTACTAGGTGTCACAATTTTTTTTTTTAAAGGAAGAAAGAAAAGTCATATTTTGAGTGGAGTAACTATCTCTTCTCAATTCATTTACAGTTATGGCCTCTGTCCCCAGTCTGTCAATAACTCTGTGGGCAACATTAGAATTTAAGTGAAAGAGAGCTAAGAGGAGGAATTAAAAATTCCTGAGGGAATTTTCTAAAAGAATAGATATTCTCTAAGTAGACATAGGAAAACCTTAACAAAAATTGTAACTGAGTATAATATACTTCAGCAAGTGTTAGTTATTGAATTGACAGGTCAATCAAGGTCTTTCAGGTTTATGCCAACATAACTGCATACACTCCTGAGATGATAATTTGGGCCATTAATATAATCTTAGATGATTCCTTAATGCAAACACGCAAATTACTAACATTGAACTGCATTAATTAAACTATGCTTTATTAATTACTTGCAGACTTCATAAAATGTCGCAGATACCAGTTTATAATCTTTAATGATGCCTGGTTTTAGGAAATCCTCTTATACTGCCATGATATCCTCTATAAATTGAATGCTTAATTTAATTGGCACAGCAGTAGTACAGATCCTGTTCTGAATGGATGTTGTTCTGAACTTGTGTTCTTTAGAAAATGTATGCACTCCAAAATGAGTGTTCATGATGAAAAATCTTTCTAACTTGAGGGGGATATTCTATGAGAAAGATGAAGATGTCATGGCACTATATACCTTAATTTCAGCTCACTGCACCTAATCCCATCTGATTTTGCCACTCTTTACCTCCCCACCTTGAAAGAGAATCCAGAAATAGTCAAAATAGGAAGTCAATGCTAGTACTATTGAAGAGCTATCAATGTTGTATTTACATAATGTTCTTTGAGGCCTCTACTCTTCTTTAACACTTAGGACATTTTATTATATTGTGTTCTAATAAATTAGAAGGATCTCTTTTCTCCCTAACTCTTTTCAACATTTCATAAAAATAATTTTGAATTCATATCCTGCAATTTTTGAGTGCTTGAAGCTTCATGTTTCTTTCCCCTCAATAGATTCTCTCTATACAAATATGCAGCATAAATTTTGCCATGTTTGATTTAGAGTCTGGCTTCTGCATGACAGGAGGTCTGTCACTTTTTTATGTGTGAAAGAGGCGACACACACCTAAGATATTAGAAACAAAAACTTGTAGTAAGTAAGCTTCAGTATTAAAGTATATTCCCATGTGTCAGAGACTGAAATGGCTCATACCTTAAACATTGTTACGAAGGAGTTTTGTCCATTTTAGCAAAAACCATATGAACAAGGCTGAAGGAAAAGAATGCATCCATAAGAAAGCCAAACACAGCAGAAAACCATCCCTGGATGGGTTTGAGCTGGGGGAGATCACAGCTCCCAGAGGTCAGGTTTATGCAGACTTCCCCCCAAGCAAGGGGGAGGAGGAGGTTTTATGTGTATTGTGTAACCTCTGGTCAGAAGGACTGAACACCCATCCTTCCTTACACAAACAGGATCAGCTGTGGAACCCCCAACCCACGGGCCACATCCATGGGACATTTATGTGGGAGGCAGCTGAGGGGGTGTCATCATCCATCAAAGACCCCCTGAAGTACTTCCCAGACTTATTCCTGAGGCCTTGCACCAGCACATCCCGTGTGATGGAAAGAGATGCAACAGATCCAGGGACTGCTGCAAGAGACTGTCAAACACCCCCTGGCCTGGGGAGGTACCTGGACATTCCCACCTGGTCTGAATGTATATGAACCTATTGGACTCTCTGCTTTTTGAGGGGACCCTCACCACCAAGAAGATCAGCTGGAGAGAATTGTCGGGACACCAGTGAGATACACAGAACAGTGTTATTTTCTTTGATCTGTCTCTATCACTATCTGTTCTGTTCTCCTCTTTCTGTTCTCTTCTCTATTTCTTTCTCTTCTTTTCTCTCTCTCTCTCTCTCTCCCTTTCTCTCTCATATTCATTATTAAATAAAATCCATACTATTGACTTTGCCATACAGTCTTTTTTGCCTCTTAATTCAGGCAGAGACATTTCTAATAACTTTAAAAACTGGGCTTCAACACGAAGTTAAACTCTGTGTTACAAGATGTTTTTTGCTTTTTATGCTTGAACAAAAAAAACCCCAAAAAACCCAAAAAACAAATATTGAGATTACATGGTGAATATATCTTGAAATTCAAAAGTATATTCAATTTCATAGCAGTTATTTTCTTTTGTTCAGCTTGTAGTTCTGAAACAAAGTCTAGCAACAGATAGAGGTCATAATCACATAACAGAGTGCAAAAGAAAAAAGTGACCAAAGTAAAATTTATTAGGTTTTATGAGAGATTATGATAGAAGCTTTTTTAGACATTAAAAAAGGTTGCTTTCAATGGTCTGCTTTTTCTTCTAGGTTTGAGGATGAACAAGCACAGAAAAGAGTTTTGATTAGGTGGAAATAAGGATGACATATTAAATTACATTTCCCTGATACAGCAGGACATAAAAATCCCATTTTAAAAATAGTCATTAAAATTATTATTTATAATGAATTAAACACAAAAAAAAAGTGAAGAAAGAGGGAAAAGTTAATTTTAGATTGCATTTTGTGTTGAAAATTTAGCAGAAAACTTGCTGTTGTGAAATTCCTATTTTTTGACCTGAAACCCTCATCAAATTTTCCAGAGTTCTCTGAGGAATGACTGCAGTCATCTCAGCTGGTATTCAGTTTGGGGTCTTACAAATGTATAACCATGTAACTCTGTTACACAGTGCTACCATGGCTTGATGCAGGTCTTGAGGCTTGCACTGAGTTTGTAAGGCTTCCGAACTGGGTTTGTCATCCTTGCTCATTGTGAACTTTTTTTGACCTGCCTGCAGCTTTGTTTTCTTTGCTTTAGCTGTGACAGCAATTTCTGTAATTGACCAGATGCCGAAGGCTAACTTCTTTTACATTTTCAGCTGTTTATGTTACAGCCATACAGAGTTTTATTGAGCTAGCAGTGCATACAGTTAGTTTTTTTGCAGGTAGCAATATTGATTGGTTGCTGTAGGAAGAATAAGGTATTTACCACTCTAATAGAGTGATGTAGCGCAGAGACATACAAGCCTCATATTATACCAGGGCCATTGATGAGACCCAGGATTTGGCATAGAAGAGTACTGGAACCCGGGACATAACAGCAGAAAGAAAGGATAGAAACTCAAAAAAGCGTGTATATAAGTTTTAACCACATTAGTATTCTTCCTTTTTCTCTTGCAATTATATCTGGACTAATGATGTTTACACTAGGTTTCAGTTATTCTGCATAAAATTTTGGTTTATAGAGTGCGCTTCTACTTTTCCATTTTTAGCTTAACAACTACTCTAAGATCTGATTTTGTAAATTGCATTAAGCAGCATAACTAATGTCATAAATATATGTTTATGTCACACGGGGTATATTTTATCAATTATTTTTAAGATATAACCTAGTACTCTAAAAAAACTTAATTTTTAGAGGTAAAGAGGTTTGGATTGCAATATTTTTTTTCTGACAAAAATGAAAAGAGCTTGGTTTTAGTCTTTCTTAGGTCATTGAAAACTCTTTGTGATCCTAGTTAAATACTAAAGTAATATGAACAAGGATATATTTTTCAAGGTTTCAATATAGCAGCTTGTTCCTTTTTGAAATATTTGCATTTCTTTCTTCTGTTGCTGCAGACTTCCCCTGAAAGCACTATGAAAACTTGAAATTTCATACATATAAGACCAAAACTTAACTTTGAATGTACCATAAGCATTTCCCATTTATGCACTGAAAACCGCTTACATATGCTTAAAATCACTGACTAGACTATATAATTTTTTTTTTTCTTTTTTTTCTGGGAAACACAATGAACACTGCTTCCTGACATGGTCTCTTTCTAGGGCCTGCTGGAGTACCATGTGTTAGAAGAAAATGATGCAGTGGTATACTTGAAATAATTTATAAATTTCTCTCATCTGCTCTGGTGATGTCTGTACTTTACAGACACTTGCAGCCCCGAATTTAGACAGACGGAAATGCCAGGAGGTTATTTTAAAACATTTGGGTAAAGAAATGGATGTGTTTCTTAAGGGCTGTAATTAAGCAGGTGAAACCCAAAGTTTCAGGGTTTTACTGAATGCTGATGGAAGGATGATGAAATAATATCCCAGATGAAAATATCAAGATTCCCACACAGCAATGCCTGTTATAAAACCAAGAATCAAAATCTCTTTAAGGTATTTTTCCTTATGTGATAGTACATGTTTCTCTAAAGATGAAGAGATATTATTATCTCAATTTTATAACTGGGGAAGTTGCACTGATTTTAGTGTCAAATTACATCGTGTTCAGAATCAAAACCACGTGCACTCCCCCCCCCCCCCAAAAAAAAAAAAAAAAAAAAAAAAAAAAAAAAATATAAAAAAAAAAAAAAAAAAAAAAAAAAAAAAAGNAAAGGTAGTAATAAGATCTATAAGGAATCACAAACAATGCACAGTATGGAAGAAGCTTCCTCTTCTGAGCTGCAAATCCAAATCCAAAGTTACCAGTACAGATCTGGAAAAAGACCCGAAACATTTAATTCCATGTAAGTGTTCACTAAGATATTTCTGTATTGTTTTGTGGGGTTTTGATACTGTGCAGTTACAAGGAAAAATGGATTGTCCTTGTACTTTCCAGGGTTTGTGGCACTAGAAACAGATTTTGCTAAGCTCTGATGTTGTTTCTTGCCATGCAGAAAAAATTATTCTGTTATGTAAAAGAATAAAATCAGAAGAAAGGTTCACTATTGATGAGCTAGACATAGAGAAATACTTAGACCATCATTTTATCTGAAGATGATTCACTTATGTGTAAATGGTTTACAGTTCACTTCTTTTATGGATTTTTGAATGACTACATTATTTTTGTTGCTTGGCTGCTAGGCTGTTGCAAGCTAGAAAAGCGGTCTAGAGAAAATGATCACTATATCTAGGCTTCTATTTAAGTTACCTGTAATTCATAGTTTACTCTTCCTTTGACATTTTTCTATTGGTATTTAGAAAACAGAATTGGGTAGTTTATATACTTCATATTTTGTTCTGTTTATCTTCCTTTGATATATTACAAACCCACAAATATTGTGTCATTTCTTAATTAGTTCATTTTTGGTTTTGTTTTGTATTGTGTTTTTTTCTTTGTTATGTTGTGATGCTTTCCACTATGCATTTTATATAATGAGGTTTGGGAGAAACTTTTGGTGGAATTTGAAGTCCATCAAACATTATGATTTAAAATCACCCCTTCTGTGATTTGATTGGATTCATTAGTGCTATGCCAGAGATTATTTTAGCATTCTGAGTTCTTATTTTGGCAAAGAAAAGAAATTATTAATATCTATATTCCTGGAACTGTTTCTTAGTGAAATAGAGAAAAAAATGAATATTCAGTATTAACTTTGCGATCCTTTCAGCACTATTTTTTCTTTAAACTACTGTTTAAGGGGCCATTACAGAGAAGGTCATAGAATCAGTGGGATTTTTCACCTGTGCCTTCACTTTCCTTTCTTTTCCCACCTGATGTAAACATCCTACATCATTCTTATGAAACACTAATATGATTATTTTCCCTCTTTTTGAAACATCAAAAAGCATATTGAGTTTCTCCAGGGAAGTTCTCACTAGAGATATATGAGTAAAAACAATGTTTTCTTTGATATTCTGTCCAATGATAAAATTATGCCATTTATCATTTTCCTTTCTTAAAGTGAACTATATCAGGATTTTTAATCAATAATTGCCACCTCTAATTGCATCCTTTGTTCTTCCCATCTCTATAGATTCCTAATAAATCTTTTAAAAGTCATATGCTCTACCATTACTCATAAGACTACAGTGCAAATATTGAAACCCCTAGGTATCTTGTAAACAGATGGATAGAAACATAAAAGAATGGCACACTTTCTAGGATTTGGTACAAGTATGTTTTTGGTTTTTTTTTTTAAGTTTAAGGATTATTTTAGCCTTTCACTTATAGTACTAACAATGTATAATGCATGCTGATAATGATCTCTGGGAGAAGGGACTTCCTATTGAGAAGTTTTCTCAAAAAGTGACAGTACAAACCTAATGAGCACAGCTGCATGTATTTCTACTTGTTGAATAGATTTTCTTGAAAATTAACCTATTAAAATAACATATATTTGAAAAGCTAGAAAAATTTTATTTTTAGCTATGGTTGTTTCTTGTTAGGTAAGCATTAATCCCAGCAGGGTGGAAATTGTTTGCTTTATTCTCCCTCTAATTTAATGCAAATTTTTTACCAGTGAAGCATGATCATAAAGTGGTCAGTTGTGCTGTCACAAAACTGTGGGTTTGAACCTCACAATCAGTCAAACACAAACTCCTGTTTATCATAAAAAGTATATTGATGTCTGTGAATTAATTACCTTTTTTTCCTGCTAATTCACCAAGTATTATTTATAAAACTCAGTAGTGTATGCTAAATGTTAAAATAATTAGATCAAAATACATTAAATTTGCTTGACAGTCATTTTATGAATTTTAATTATTCTGGATCAAAGTGTAGATGGTTATTTCTTTTCTTAAGAAAGGACTGTGCCTACATCTAAAGACAAGTTATAATGTTATGTGACAATGTTAAATCTTCAATGTCATGACAACTTTGAACAAAATTATTTTTAAAGTTGTGCCATGGAAGAGTCTTGCAAAGTTAAAAGATTTTACGATACAGTAAATTTTAGCCATAGATTAAACAATATTATTTTATTCTCTGTAAAGCCCCTATGTAAAAATCTATAACCTTATTACCAGCATCATGTCAAGCTGCGTTAATTTACTATATATTGTCAATTGTATTTTACACTTTAAATAATATACTGGCTTTATATACTGCCTGTGGTGGGTTGATGCTGGCTGAACATCAGGTGCCCACCAAAGCAGCTTTATCCCTTCCCCTCCTCAGCTGGACAGGGGAGAGAAAATAGAATGAAAGGTTTGTAGATCAAAACAAGAGCAAAGAGAGACCACTCAGTAGACAATGTCAACCAAAACAGGCTTGGGGAAATTAGTTTAATTTACTACTTATCAAATCAAAGTGAGGTAATGAGAAATAAAACCATATCTTTAAAAACATCTTTCCCCCATGGCTCCCTACTTCCTGGGCTTAACTTTAATCACAAATTCTTTACCTCCTGCCCATTATCAATGCAGGGAGATGAGGAATTTGAGATATGATCAGTTCATCATATATAATTTCTGCTATTCCTTCCTCCTCAAAAGGAGGACTCCTCAAACTCTTCTCCTGGCCCCATGTGGGTCCCTTTTGGAGGCTTCAGTTCACTGGAAGCAGACTGCTCCCTGTGCAGGTCCCTTGCAGAATCATAAATCCTGGCAGCAAACCTGCTCCAGGGTAGGCTCTTATTTTCTCAGGGCCACTGCCAGGATTCTGCTCATGTGTAGGCTTCCCATGGATGGAGTCATAGCCTTGTTTTGGCATCCATCTGCTCCAGCACTGGGTCCTCCATGAGCTGCAGGTGGATATTTGCTCCATACTGGACTTCCATGTGCTGCATGGACTGCCGAGGAATCTCTGCTTCAGCACCTGGAGCACCTGCTCCACCTTCTTCACAGACCATGCAATGTTGTTCTCTCTTCTCCCAGCTGCAGTTTTCTCTAACACAGCAAATTTTCCTCCTTTTTAAACTCAGTTTTCCTAAAGGCATTAATAACATCACTGATGGGCTTAGCCTTGGCCAGTGGTCAGTTTGAGGCCTCTGGCATTGGCTCCATCACAGGGGAAGCTTTGGGCAACTTCTCACTGAAACTGCCCCTGTAGCACCTCTATCACCAAAAACCTGCCATGCAAACCCAATAAATACTGACCCATCAAAATTATAAAAGAAGAGGTGTTTCATCACTTGAAATTTTAGAATAACTAAAAACAAAGGCATTTTGCTAGTACAATTTTGACAGTATTTTTAATTAGCAATATCTAATAGATTCAGTAGATCATGTGTTTAATGCTACTGTACTAATTTAAATTCCATATTAAATCTAGTTAACTAGATAAAATTAAATTAATACAACATTAAAAATTAAATTGTTCTATGCCAGATTAGGCTAGAGGTAATTATTTCCTAAACTTGCATATTATCAATGAAATTCATAGTATGATGCAAAACTTTCAGGTTCATCAAGAGCATTTTCTTTTAAATGTCTTGCAAAAACCTAATGTAGCCAGATAGATCTGTCAATTAACAAGAGCAGAAAATCAAGGAAAAGAACAGCCTCTTTTTGGTGTTTCTTTTTAATCATATATGTGACAGTTGATTTTCGAAAAGTTTCTTAAGGCCTTTATCGACATAATGATTTTAAGAATGTCATCTAGATGCAGATAATTCTTAAAATTTGGTATACATTTATTATTTTTTAGTATGACTATGGGAAGAATTAGCTGCCCTTAAGGCTACTCTTTAAATCTAGAATAAAATTACATTTTTAGCTATAATCTTTGTTGTCAAAGTATATTTTCCTTTTCATAATGTAAAGGGTGAATGGATCACATAGCTAGAATTGTGGCAGGCATGGAATTTGCACCTCTTTCCTCAACCATTGAGTGTGCTTCAGTCAATTTGAGTTCAAGATGACTATCTCCAAGAGTAATAAAGTCAGTAATCTTTTCAGAGAGCTCAAAGGGTTTTTTGAACTATAGCTTCAATATGTTCATCTGTCCAGCCTGGGAGATACTGCATTTAACTGTTTGTTGTTTATCAGCAGAAGGAGTATGATTCTTTATAAATCCTACAGTTCTGTTGGGAAAAAGAGAAAGTACTATTAAAATATGTATCTCTTTCACCTGTAATAAACTATAAAACATTACTATCAGTAATGAAAGTGTTATCTGTGCTGTGTTTACAAAAAAAAAAAAAAAAAAATTGTGCTGATTCAATGGTATTTTTTGTTTGTTTGTTTCAGAATTCTACTTTCTATACTGTTTTGGACTTTCATAAAGCCACTTGTGTAAAAATAATCAGTACTTATCTATTATCTTTTGAAAAATATTTAGTTCTACTTTTTTTCCTTTTTCTTTTCAATTTAAAAGAAAAAGAAAAAAGCACGATTGATTGACTTCAGCCTTTTTAGAACATCACACTTACATTGGCGACTCCCTGAAAGCAGGTAATTTAGACTTATGGAATCTCATAAAAGTTTTGGACATCTAGAGGGTGTCCTATTTCTGACTATGTTCGGAAGGGGGAGCAATGGCAGGTTAGCTGGAGTTTCATGTGTATGACTGTTGAAAAATTCCAGGGGTGGAGGTTTCACTGGCCATGCAGTAGTAACCTTGAAGTGAAAAGGTCATTCCTAAAGATCAAGCCAACAGTAAGACTGACTCCTTATACTGCCAGCACCAACATGTCTTGCTTTACAATGACCAATCCTATGGAAACTCTTTAAATTAGACTCAACAGTGGAAGAACTGCCTGCAGTATTCTCCCTAGTTGTTAACTGGAGGCATTCCACATGATATAAAGAAATCCAAAGCACAGTTTTTCCAACTGATGAATCCTGGTCCATCTGAGCTGCTACTACATAGCCTCATAGCCATCTCATTGGTAGATTGCTTCAGTTCTATGATCAATCAGGCGATTTTTCATGGAGATTATTGGAAAGTCACAGTACATCGTTGAGGCTTCTTGTCCTTTAGAACAGAAACTGTCCCCATTATAATCTGCAGAAGGTTGGCCATTCACTCACATATTGCTAATACCTGCAAGCCTGTGAGAAAGAGCATAATTCTTCTCTGTAAGGTAGGCACAAAGTAGTACAACCAAATAGAATTCATAAATGATTTGTAAATTGAAGAAAAAATTATTATCTCAGTCAAGCCGTCTTGCTAGTAGTGTTAAGCAAAAATTATGTTTTAAATGCAGTTAGTCTTTCATATCTACTTAAATATTTTCATATTGACGGCTATAATATTTAACATTTCAGGCATCGCACCAAAGTATGTATAGTAACAAGGGTTGATAAATTTTCTTGTAAAAAGCCAATATTTCTGTACTTATGCTTTGAAATTTGTTTTTATTTGATGCCTTCTTCCATCCCTCAGCTTTCAGAATAAGAAGTACATGGGAAATAGTGAAATGAATATGTAAGTAAGATCATGTCTTTTATAAACACATGCATACACATTTTAGAATAGTTTAGAATGCAGGAAAGGTGTCTCAATGAATTACTGTGTTTCTTTTCGGTTCAGGATGAATATTAGTCTGGAGTCAATTCTATAGCTCAATTAAATAGTAATGAAATTATCATTTCACCATGGAATTTATTGTAAATTGATAAGAAATTTTCACCTTCACTTCTTCTTTTCTGTTTAAAAATTTTTGACATTAGAGCTGAAATTCTTCTCCTTCTCACTAGACTCTCTTACATGAATCTGTGCGGTCCTATAGCTAAACTTCATCTAGCACCTAAATTACTTTAATTGTAATGCTAGAAGCTGCTTGGAGTTTTTAACACTACATTTCAATCAAATACACAGGCTTGACTGCACTGAGATTTCTGCTACTCATTCAGCTCAAGAAAGCATTAGTACAATTATCTATAAAATTCTTTTTTCTCAATAGATGAGTAGCAAATCAAGTCTTATAAATGTGTCAGAAGTTAATTTTAGTTTGTTGCAAGCTATTTCTCTTCATTTATAGAGAGATGTGATTTATCATTTTGGGCACTGTTAAATATTGTAAGTCTCCTAAAAGTTTGGATAAGAGCTTACTTACATTTGAAGGGTTTAGAATATCTAGCATGACTAGCAGCTTGCACTAGATCCCTTATTCAGACAATTCCTACTTTTCTCTATTACTGGCAGGTATATGAAGAAATTACCTTTAATTTCATAGAACAAATATCACTGAACTTATGTCCTGGACATTAAAAAAATCACTCTTTTTTTTTTTAAATAAAATTTTAAAAACCAAAAAAACCAAAGACAAACAAACAAACAAACAACAACAACAAAAGCAGAAAAAAAAAAAAAAAGGACAGTGTTTACCTGATAAAACATAGAGAAGATATTGATGTACCACATTCAATATTGATGAACCATAAAAACATTATGTAATTGGAGTACCTGTTTCTTACTATACACAGTAAAGGAAAACAACACCAATTAATATATTACGTATAACAATAAAGAAGTTAAATACTTAAAAAATACCAAGGTGTGGAAATGTATGATGAAATGTTGACTGCTTGATGACTAAAGTGTGAAATAGGCAAGCTTAATTGATTTTGTAGTAATTATAATGAAATGGCTTTGAAAAAGACATACTCTCAAAACTTCTTTCACTTTGTGTCACATATCACATCATGTCAGTGTCTTTCTTTGTTTACTCTACCAAAATAAAAAAAAATAGCAGATATAAATGCTTTTCTGAGGTTAAGAATCTGAAACCATTTTTAAAGCTTAGCAAAATAATTGCAGCTTAATGGTACTTTCAAGTTTCTGAAGTAAGAAAATGCTGAACTAAGAAATTTAGATTTCAGAGACAGGTTAATAAGACCATCTCTCTGTTTATATCACACTGCTCCTTATAGTGTATTATGTAGCTAATGTTGCTGATATTTGGGGCAGACCACACAAAATGAAGCTTAAAACATTGAAAACTTAATGAATCAGTCAAGACAAACCCTTATGGGGACATATATTCTGATAATAATTACACTTTGTCTTTCACAGTAATGTAAAAAAACCAGAAATAACTAGATGGAGAAAAACATGGTATCTGATGGTGATTAACTGTTCAAAGGAGGAAAGTAGATTTCTGTAGCTGCTGGTAAGGTACATCTTTGTTTTTTTCTGTCTCTGACTCAGATTTGTTTTCATGTTTGTTGTTCACTTCTGCCTTTAAATCTCTTTCAGTGTGCCAGCTTTCATAGTTCCTACCAGTTGTAGTGTCCTGGTTCTGGTTTATTTTTCCCCAGATGAATTAGCCTGTTCTTTTCTTTGTCTATTTTGTTATTTCCTGCTTGTGCTTCTCTGGCTTCTACTGTCCTTGCTGTTGTCCTCATCTGAGTGTATAGTACTTCCCAATTTAATACTTTGTGTGAATTTAGTTCTGCTTATCTTCAAATAATTAGTGAAAATGTTAAATAACAACTGACCTGATATTACACCTAACACAAAAAATGCCTAGGAAATTTCATGTGACTCCTTTGTGATTTATTATCTATATAGGCCATTTTTATTTTTATGAAATTTTTGTTTCAGTTACAAATACAGGGGCTGGTATAAAATTGCACAGATGCTATCTAAATGCTTATATTAAAGACTCACAAATATATTCTTCTGTTCCTGCATCTTAAGAAAAAAATTACCTGCTTCTGGATGGTTAATTGAACTAGTAATTACTTTTGAACATGTGGGTTGGTTGTTTCCTACTTGAAATAATTACCCAATGAAGCTTACACCAGGGCTACCAGCAGGAAGCTAACAACTGGCATATTGGTGAAAAGAGTTTATAAAGCATTCCTATGCTTCTTTTTCTTAATTTTCTTTTCTTTTCTTTTTTTTTTTTTCTTTGCCAGACGGAGGAACAGATGGATGTGTAATGCACACAAAATCTAAGTACATGATCTCAGCTCTCAACCAGCAGCCACAGTGAAATGCACAAAAATAAGGTGTAGCTACGCTACATCTGTTGGCTGCAGAGGAATTGACCCTTTACCTTAAAAAGAAAATTCTAGAATTAGTATTTTGGTTTCTTATTTTCCAAAAGCTCAATTGGAAAGTTTATTTCTAGCAATACAGGTGTCACCACCATTAGTGGGATTTATGGTTGCAAATCTTTGGATAAGTGATTGCATATTGCTTCATAAATCCTTTAAGGTTTATTTTATGGCTTTTCATAGGTGTTATGTATTTTTACTATGCTCTCATATTTCTAAAATATGTGTTTCATTTTTATTTGTTTTCAGTGGTTGTATGCACTATGTTTGGAGTGCTGATTTTCAGTAACAATAGTTTAACTTTCAAGTATAATCATATATGTTAATTTTTTTCTTCTATACATGCACTATTCCCTCGTTCCCATTATAATTGACATTTCAGTCTCAGAACAGTAAGAACACAATCATAGTTGTAAATGCATTGTCAGATTGTGCTTTGGTTTGCCAAAACTGTTCTTATATTAATTTGGGGTCATTGACTGTTAACAATATGAAATGTCATGAATATGAACTAAATCAATGTGATTACCACAGTGGAAAAATTAATCACACAGCTTGTCTTTATCGTTTGACTACCAACAGATAGGAATCTATAAACATAAAGGCAACTAAAAAGCAGCCAGGTATGCTCTTGCATATTTATACTCTCAATAATAATATCTTTGAAAAGAAGGCTGTAAAGGACACATTCAACTTTTTATGTAAAAATACTGAGAAGTGAAAATATATTAAGTAAATGAACATAATTTACAATTCATTTTACAGCTCATAATAAATATTCATTATGTTAAGTCATAAAATACTTAAATGAGTCAAGAAATAAGTACTGAAGGTGTAAAAGAATAAACAAAAGGCAAGGCAGCAGGTTTTTACACTGGTAAGATGGTGTCTTTTTTGTTTTCTTGATCACCTGCAGAAAGAACTTAGATATGTACTGCAAGAAATGATAAGCATTTAAGGGGATTTTATTTGAAAAATGAAGCCAAAATATTTAGAGGTATTTATGTTACAATGGTTGTTTAAAAATAAACTAAGATAATGTATTTGAATTGTTTGCTGAATGGTAAAGCCAAGATAATAACATAGAAGGATGATTTTATATTTAAAAAAAAAAAAGTACCTCTAAAATAGGTACTGCATTCATCATAGGTGCACAATGATTCATAAATACATTATCTTATTTGTATATGAAATTTTACAATGTTGTACACATTGCTCAGCGATCAGTTTTGTGTTTGGCTTAAATTACTATAAAATGATCATCTGCTACCTTTCAAAATGACCAGATCAAGACCTGTGAATATTGCCTAAACCAAAGTCACATGAATGACTAGCTGTAAGAACATGTGATTTCCTGTCAGAATTGCTATCAAGTTTATATACTATAAAAAATGTCTACTGGAACTTGACTGTAGGAGACTGTAGGAGAATATTGGCCCTGATTGGGGCAATAGAGCTACATGGACCCCATAATCAGAAGGCCAAATATGATGATTTATTAAGCTCTATATGCAAGAGCAGAGAACCAGCAAGCATGCAGGCAAGCAAGTCAGACATGCAATCCCTGTCTGTTCAAATCATCCAGAGTACATTGATAAGGCAGAATCCTGTACTAAGCATAGATTTTGTTTATCTCTGTAAACATCAGGATGTTGTGAAGAATTCTCCCAGCATTCTCAAAACAATCTCAAGGCCAAGTGTTTGGCTCATGTTGTAGGCAACATCTCTCCCTTCTTTCTATTACTAAAAAAAAAAGATGTTTGTTAATACTTTCCACAGGGTGCCTGTGGTGGGATGGAGTACAAACTGTAAAAAGAAGCAGATCTGAGAATGCCTTAGATGGATCAGGGAGATGTCATTTCAGTTGATCCTGTGAGAGATTAGCTACTAGTTCCAGAAAAACCTAATTTCAAAAAATCCACCACCAATTCCAGCACAATCTTTCCTGGTACCAATGGTCTTTTTTTTCTTCTTCTTCTTTTTTTTTT